>JAAGNO010001886.1:0-10822 GCA_033439905.1 Ceryle rudis
AAAAATGTATTTCCGAATTTAATTGAGGCTCCATCTGTGGGGAAAGACAGAGGAGAGGTCGCTCCACAAGAGAGCTACGAAACAAAAAAAAAAAAAAAAGCCGCCCCCCCCCCCCCCCAACAAAACGAAACAAAACCAAAACAAAACAAACACCACACCTGTGTTCAGATATGCATCAAGGCTGGAACCAGGGAGAAAAAAACAGGAAAACAGGAACTGAATTTGTCCCTCTCAAGATTTAGGCTAGCCTCTTCAATACCAGGTCATCTTTCTCTGGAAATAGTGAATTAAGTAATTATAGTGCATGAAGATGAAATAACTGTTTATTACATTTCTGTGGTTCTTAATCATTGCTCTTGACACAGCTGATATCTCTTTAGGAAAGCTGAGGTTAAGGAAATGTCATCTGCTTTTCAGATTGCAACGAAGAATTTATGAGGTCATATATGCATTTCCCTGGTGAAAAACTGTGATGTTGCTATTGATAATTATAATTTTATTATATGATCAAACAACTAAGTGGATCCCTAAAACAGGACTAGATGGTCTTTAAAAGTACCAAACTATTCTATGATTCTATGAAAAATCTGGGGCTATGTACTTCATTTTGGTGCCTCTAAATTCTTCTATTAATGTCATGGTTTAGGGTCAGGGTGGCCCCTTAGACTTGTAACAGACACTCTCTGTTAACCCCCCTCCCTCCCCAAAGGAGAAGAGAAAGGGAATAAGGGAGAGGGACTTAGCCATTAGAAAAGGAAACTAGAACAGCTTTAATGAAAATTAAAAAATAATAATAAATTAAGTATATACAAATATATACAAAACCGGTATCAAACCCAACCCCCCCGATGGCAATTACATAACTGTCACCACTGATGCTGTGGAACAGGCACCAGGGGAGTCCCAGACTGAGCCCCACAGCAGACAGGAGCTGGATTCTGGTTCTGGGAACACATCAATTAGGCATCGAAAGCAGAACGGACAGAGTCCTCCTTGGATGCTCCAAGGAAGGAACTGAAAGAGGACCTGAGCCAAGCCAAGGAAATCTGACAAAGAGGTCCAAGAGGGGATAAAAGCCTGGGACCCCCTAGAGAGAGACACCCTCCAGATCCCTCAGCTTTATACTGAATAGGACATATATGGGATGGAATACCTTACTGGTCAGTTTAGGGTCACCTGTCCTGTCCACTCGTCCTTGCAGGTGTGGCCTTTCACTTTTCTGCACCCCTCAATGTGCTACACAAGATCCAACACTGGCCTTGGTCTGCACACCAATCCTTGGTAGTAACTCTAAACATGGGTTGCTATCACTGCTAGCAGCAGACACTGCCTGTGAAAACAGGCTGCTAACTTCAGAAAGTGCAGTTAGAAGAACTGAGCTGAAAAGTAAAATCACTGAACAGAATTAGTTCTGTTCTCACTCAAACCAGGACAATCAAAAAACTGCTTAAGTAGAAATATGTGTCTCTAAATTAACAACAGCGGACCCTTTTGATTGATGAATGCCTTGAATCTTGTGATACAGGTAACTGATATCTGGCAAGGATCTATGCATGAATTACTTTGCTAAGCAAATTCATTACAAATCCGTCATGCTAGTTGAAGTACACTTAATTGTTTGGTGATATAAGTGATGGCAAACAATCACCCTCCTCTTATAATACAGTAATAGGATGCTAGGGAGGGAAGGAAATGTTCCCTTGAGGTTGTTCTTAAAAGATAAACTGTTGTGTCTGGCCCAAAGGAAAATAAAATATATTTTACCTTTCAGGTATCTGTGCCTGTTGTCCCAGATTGATTGCTATAGGTTAGTTTTGTTAAATGATGGGATCTCTTCTACTCCTCCATTACTTTCTCTTATTCATTTATATTAAAAGGTATTAATAGTTCCCAAAACTTTTGTCATTCCCCCAGCAAGAAAATGAGGATGTTACAGATAGATGAAGTTTCTTTGGTGCAAAGAAACATAGAGGGAAGGTGCAGGATATGAAACAGCAACAGGGGGACCAAGACAGCCTTCCTCATACTTGCAGCCTCCTACTGCTTTTGCATGTGGAGCCTGGCTACTGGCTTCTGGAGAAGCCTGAAAGACCCATGGGCATACACAAACCTTCACGGCACTCTTCCATGGCTCTGTGTGAATCTCTGCAAGACAAACTGAGTTTCATTTCAATGGTTTCTTTTCAGTGTGGCCTTAAAAAGCTGGCAACCAAGTTTATATTTAAAAGCAATATCTATGCACTTTTCATTTATTTCCTGGTGACTAGTTATTTTCAGTGAAAGTGTCATCTTCAATATTTATCTGCGCTTAAAGCTCCTTCCCTGCAAATACTATAAAAATGAGCTTAGATGACATGGTGAATTTGTGATGATTTATCTTCCAACAATAGTAGTACTTAATCTGTTCAGACACTGGCCAAATAGTATCCAATAAAATTCATAGGGGTAGGACTGAGTCATCTTCATTATGACATGGGAGTACTTTATTACTCAAGTGCCAAGCGTCCTTTTGACTTCAGCAGAACTTCTTGTTGGGTAAAATGCTGTTACTTAATATGAGCAAGTGTAATCAAGTCATCCCCATCATTATGAAGCACGTTATTATGCCCTATAAACACATAGATTCTTATCTTGCCAAGCCAGTTTTAATGGGGCAAAAAGTTCAGTTTTAAGGAGGATAAAAGCAAACAAATGCTGAAAGGATCAAATATGGATCTGAATGCACTCCATGAACACCAGTGGGCCTATAAGGTACTGGAAAACTCTGAGCTTGAACCATTATACATTTTGACACTTAGATTGAGACACAAGGTAAATTCTGATACTTATTTGGCATTTATTTTCTGTCGGATATGCCTTGTCAAGTGACTGGAAACACAAATTAGTATTTTTTTTTTGAAAATGCTAGTGAGATTCAAACATTTGACATGAACACAATTTCTCAAAAAGCTTCAGGGATATTCTTGCCGTACTTTTTTCATTCTGTTTTTCATGTTGATGCTGTTGGATGACATCATATGTAAAATTGAGAAATTTTTAAACTTCTACCTCAGTTTGGGATGGTGTTTAATTTTGAAACCACAGTGTATTGTAAACAATGTACATTCTCTCTTTTTGGTCACATCTAACACAGGAAACCCATGTTTGTATTGAACTGATTAACTTACTCCTTTAGTCAGTTCTTAACTTGGTATTTACTGGGGTATTTCCATAAGAAAGGATTCCAATTTGGATGTGTCCATTAGGTCATGTAATAAATGTCTTAAGAAGGAAAGCATGGCATACAGGTAAAAAACTATAAACCAGCATGTAATCTCTCTCACCAAAGCACCAAGTGTCCTTAAATATTCAATGCCATTTCCAGTGCCGGGCAACACATAATTCCAAATGTTCCTGACTAATGACTAATGGTAGTTTATGGTACCATTTATGGAACAATTACTGCAATTCATTTTATACTGAGAGGATTATCAGCTTTTGGATTTAGAATAACAAAACTTAATTTCATGGAAATTGGGGAGGTGTAGAAATGTTATCTCCTCATCTGTGTTTATTCAGTGACAGCATTGTTTAAAAGCCATGATCCTGTCTGCATCTGCCACTGCAGCTGGCCTAGCCAGCTCACCAGTCTTTATTTAGCTGGATATTACAGCAGTAACATTTCATTACAGTTGTGCTTGGAAGAAGTCATAGTCCATTGGTTTTATTGAATCTTACTTCTAGTTTACTTCCATTTCAGGGAAGAGGACAGCTGTTTTAATATGTACTTGGTGGAACACCTAAAGGGTTTTAGTGTTAATTAAGTTGGGAGGAACTGTTTTTAACAAGCACCTTTTTGTAAATGTCAAGCAGCTCAATCATGCTTCATTGTTATTATACAAGTCAGAAATTAGCCAGTGCAAGCATTGGCAGGCTCAGAGAACTGCACGGTACTTTGGTGTGCAACTTTTTTGGATGTCAAAGAGTTGGTTAAAACTGTGGTGCTCCGGAGAGAAGAGGGCATGTTTGGCTGAGAACGCATTCCTGTAACCCTGTTCTCTGATGACTGAGCTTATGAAAAAGGGCTTGATGTCCTAATAACCTCTAGGCTGCTGCACTGAAACCTCATGGGCTTGGGGGTGCAAAAGGAGCAGAAACAGTTTTCAGACATTCAAATAATTACATAAATCATTGGTTTTTCTCCTCCACCATGTAGCCACCTGATGGTGCTATTTAAGAACACGTGAGGACCAACTGAATGCATGAAAGAAGGCTCACCGCCCACATTCAATAAAAACTACAGATGTCAATGGGAGTTTTGCCTGAGTAGTAACTGCAGTTTTGACCCTAGGATTTGGTGCATGACCATGGGATTTTATTGCTTCTACATAAATGCAGAAAAATGGCCACCTTCTCTACTTAATCACGTGAAGCACTTAAATCTGTCATCTCCTTCTGCATGTTTGGGGAAAAAAAGTAATTCATATTCACCCATGACTGAATGAAATTACTCTACAAAGCAGCTGTACAGACTTGCTTTTTTGCTGCTCACATTGGAATATTTTCATCACTTAAATTGCTGTTTTACAACTGAGACCTTCAAATCTGTTCCCATTAAGTGGTCAAGCTTTGCTGTTGCAAAGTGGTGTAGGCACAGAGCTCCACCTTTTCCAGCTGCTTAGAGTCTGGCTCTAGAGACAGCGATGAAAGGTATAGTGCAAGTCTTGTTCACTGTTCTTGTGATACTGCATCATCTATTTGACAATTTAGTTATTTAGTGGGTAGTATAATAGTTATTTTTAGTATAGTCTTAATTTAGCATTACCAAAATGAGACAGCTCAAGATCTTAAAAATTATAAACAACAGGATGCCTTTTGGCAGAACTGGACATAATTAATTTCTGACTGTAATTTCATAGTTTCATCCTCTATGTATTCATAAACTACATCTCCAAACCCAGCTCGCTACTTTGAGTGAATCACACACATGTGCAAACATCTGTTTATCTTTATGGTCCAATGGCTTCTACTTACTGGGCCAAGAAACCTCTGTTCGGGTCTCAGCTGTGTAATATTCATTTGCCAGGATTGCAGGGTAGAATTAAATAGATGGGTGACTATGTGAAAATGTAAGTGACTTTTTGTGCTTGAGTGCTCCATCGGCAAGTAGGAATAGGGGCACTGTCAAACAATTTTCTTGCCCTGCCTCAGAGCTGGACACACTCCTCCTTCAGCTCATTCCAGACAAACCTGTGTTACAGCCTTTCATGCACCAATAGATACTCACTGGAAATATTTTATTTAACATGTATTTTCCTGCTTCGAACATCAACAAAAAAAAGAGTGATACATTCATTTCCAATACTGAGCAGAACAGCTTCTCAATATGATTACTATTTCCCATTGACAGAGGATTTCTGACCATAACAAACCATGATGTTCTCTTTTGCCTGCAGAATCTACTTTATTTCTGGAGCTTTCAGGGGATTTCAAAGCATCGAGTGAGACAGATAAATAAGAGTATAAATGATAACACATACAAGTAACCACAACATCACTTCAACTGAACATCGATCTAGGACAGGCACTGTACTTCTGAAAATCACAAATTCATGTAGACATGTTAGACAGGAATTTCTTTAGTTAACTGGATGTAAGTGTAACCAACTATTCCTAAATATGTTTATTTTCAGGTAGGTAGCTGAACTGCAAATGTATTAGGAGTATATACGAAGTAGAGAAAGGTTACAGCATGAGCTGTAAAGCTGAACAAGCATCCTTTGTCAGGGCATCACACGGTGCTATTGCTCATGTGTTATGATATGACCTTGGTCTTACACCATAATTTTTTATTATCATATAGAGTGATATAAAGCTTACCCAGCTTTTTGAACACAGTCCATCAAATAACCACCTCTGTCTTCTCTTTACATTAAAATCTACAGTGATTAATTTCACTTGTAATGAAGTTTTATAAGAAACTTAAAACCAGGAATGGTTTATCACTGGGGTTATCAAATATTTGTTACTGACACTGCAAGATTTTTGAAATATAAATCTCTGCGAAACAGATAAAACAAACAAGTCATAATAATCCAAGATCAAGCAGGAAACCATGGCCTAGGACAAATAAAGTGATCTTGAAGATAAATACAGCAAACTATCATAAATAACACTTAGTTTGATTAAAAAGCTAATATCAGGGATTGAAAATTCCATTTTAGTTTGAAATAAATAGTGACCTAAATCTTAAGGCAAAGCAATGCTAGTCTTTGTTGATGGCCTAATGGACAAACCAAAACCAAGTTAGCAGGTGTCCTGTTCTCTCAGCTTCTGAGAAAAAGAAATAAGATAAGGCTCCAATGCAACAGTTAACCATCAAGTGAGGAAGTCTTGGGAATCTTGGTGGGAAATAGCTTTTCTGCCCTTCAGAATCCATTAATTTCACTTCTTAATTTAAAAAGAAACTATCAGAGCAGTTTATATCTAGATCAATCTGTTGCCTTGAAGCAAAAGGACTGCATGATTTTGACAGAGATCCAGGCCTCAGAGTAGCTGAGGTTTAAACCTGGAATATTCACTCTGACTTCTTGCAGAATAATTTTCTGTTGGACCTCATGGAAATATAAGAATCCTTGCACCCTGGTGTCCCCTGTGCTACATCATGTCCTCCCTCCCTTTCTGCTGGGTTTGCACCATGTAAACAACATAATCTTCAGATTGATGAGCAAATGAGAGAAGCCTTACACTTACTTTCTAAAGCATCAGTATCATCACCAACAGAGACAATAAACAGGGCTAGATGAGCATTTGATATGACCCATCCTTGTTGAAATGCTGGCCCATGTTCAGTTTTCTTGTTTTGCACTTGGACAAAATTCAGCATGTCAACAATGAAATTGTAAGTTGTTTCTCTTTGCCAGCCTTCCAACAGGATCTTGCTTTTAGTCCCTAAACCTCAACAGTGTTGAATGAGGTGAAAATTCACAGAAACACAGAATTGTTGAGGTTGGAAGGGATTTCTGGATGTTATCTGGACAAATCACCTCTCTCAAGCAGGTAACATAGAGCAGACTGCTCAGGACTGTGTTTAGACAGCTTTTGAGCATCTCCAAGGATAGAGACTCCACAAATTCTCTGGGCAACCTGTGCCAGTTTTCAGTCACTTTCACAGTAAATAAAGCTTTCTTGCTGTTCAGAGGAAACCTATTCTGTTTCAGTTTGCATCCATTGCCTCTGGTCCTGTCACTGGGCACCACAGAAAAGAGACTGAATCCCTCTTCTTTATACCTTCCCTTCAGATATTTATATATATTGATAAGATCCCCCACTCAACCTTCTCTTCTCTAGGCTAAACAGTCCCAGCTTTCTCAGCCTTTAAGGAACCTCTTAAAATTAAGGAACCTCTGCAGCAGGCAAAAAAGCTGAAAGGTTTATAAAGCCATCATCAGTATCTTCTCTAATCTGGTAGTTACACTGACTTCTCTAAGTCAGGTGAGAGAAAGGGATTCATTGCTGGAGTTTTACAATCTGACTCCCTTTATTTGTATGCTGAGGCTTTAGGGAAACATCTATACATATTCCAAACAGCTATGGTGTGATAACTGTGTCATGGGTGGGACATGGCAGCATCCAAAAGGATCCTGGAGTGTCCATCCAGAGTCTTCAAGTCTTCTCTTAATCCCTGGAAGGAATGGAGATCTATGATGGAGGAGAAGGAGATGGGGAAAAGCTACACTGAACCAAGTGCTTGGCAAAATTTTGGTTCAGTATTTCCCACACTGACATAAATAGGTTCTCTGTAACAAGACTTAGCAACAGCTTTGTGGCCCAAACTGAATATCCTAAACAGAACTTGTATTCATACCACTGCTAAAACCCCCACCATTTAAACTGCAGTTATTTGAACCACAACCTTTATTTTTAAAATAATGTTTTTAATAAGCATATTTAGTTTTCAGCTACCAGTACATTTGAATAAGAAGAAAACTGTCTTTTCTAGGACCTTGGAGAATGTGAATATAGAAGCAGAAAACAATAAAACGACAGCTAAATTTTAAGACTTAATTATGGCTTAGTTACAGGCTTCTCTCTCAGATTTATGGCTAGTGATTTATAAGAGCAGCTGTGTACTGAAAAATGAAGAAAAATGGGAAAAGTTGGTAATTTATTGCCAGAAACTAGTCAGTGGGAAGTAAATAAACTCTTTTCTTTCTGTATTAGCTTTGGATAATCTCCTTGTATTTGTGTTCATCTTTGATTATACTTTTAATTGGTATATTTTCAAAAGGGGAGCTTTACCCCATCCCCTTGCAGCTCATCTCCCTGCCTGGCTCTTGCTATGTGCACAGCACAGCAAGGACAGAGAACATCCGAATACCTCAGCCACTTCCAGATGACAGGGGAATTTGAGGTAAGCTGAATGCAATTTGCACACTGGAAGTTGGCCAGCACACCAGGACTATTATCTCCAGTTTTGCAAAAAGGACTATGGGAATGTTAATTAACACAAGTGCCCAAGACCTTGGTTTTATGAGTCTTCTGGAGGAAGGACACAGGGCTGGAGAGAGGCTCAGAATGTCTAATGAACACTGAGGGTAGTTAAGTTGTTGGCTCTCAGCTGGGGTGGTCATGTTGTGCTCAGAGGCATATGGCACGTTTCAATGATGGGAAGAGAAGGGAAAAATTACTCAGAGTCATGACCACCTCATTTTATAGGTGATTAGCTATATGATGACTTAACCCTACGCTTGAGTAGGAGTGATTTAGACAAGTATGTGAGCATGAGCCACCACTCCAAAATATAGCACCTATACAGGTAGTGTATAAAGCAGGGAGACAATTTTGACACTAACTCTGTAAAGCTTCTAGCACCTCTCAACTGTTTCCAGTCTTTTAAAGAAAAATTAAAATATGCGTTACAAAGCTGTCTGACAGACTTGAATGTTGTCCTCTATCTCAGTGTTTCTGCTAAATTACCATCAAACTGGTTTCAGACTGGAAATCCACATTTTCCTCATTCTGTATACCATGATTTTCCGTATGCAAAAGACAGAGTTTGGCTGTGCTGCAGTAGAGAACTCAGGCAGACTTTAAGCATTGTCAGGAACTAAAGAAATAGAAGATACATCAAAAAAGAAAGATATGCTCATAAATGAGCTTTCTTCCATATGAGTGGGTTCCGTTCCTGTCCATGACATGAAAGTACAGTTAGTACCAATACATAGGCTTATCACTGGAGGATGGATGCTTAGATTAAGCCACTAGAGGGAGATGTAATATGCAATTGTCTGCACTTAGAAGAGAGTACTTTGTACCAGAAATTCCCTTACAGCAGTTTAGAGAGCATAGTATCAATGGTTTTTAAGTTAAGTGATCAGGGATTGAAATTTTTTTTCCTAACATGTAAACTATATACATATATAACAAATAGAATTGTATAATACATAACATATAGAGGCATAATTGATTTTAACAATCTGTTTGAGTTCATGTTCATGTCAGATATATGCATAGCATTTTCTATGCGATTCTTGTGCTACAAATGGCTCGTGAGCACTGCTCGCAGCTCCCATTCTGTGTCTCTGTGGGGTCACCAGCAGCGGGGTTGCGATAATATGGTGTCTCTGCGGTAATAAAAATTACTGAATTCTGAATGAAATGTTGACATTTTGCAACTTCTTTCTATGTCTGAAGGCATCTTCACAATAAGATAGTGGGCTTCTTGAGAACCTGTGAGAGCCATGATTGAAAATGACCTTCCTCTCAGCTTTGCGGGACATATGACAGGTGTCTTATAACATACTTTGTTAAATGGCTTACAGGTTAGGAAGATTACCCCCTAGTTTGAGGCACGGTGGCAGTTTGTTAGCAGGTGAATATCAAGCACAGAGGAACTGCAATCATTTTGAGGGACAGGATTAGAATTTAAAATCTGCTTGACAAATGGGTGAAATGATCTGAAAAAACCTGGATGTAGTTCAATGAAAACAGAGAAAAGTGAACGCTTCTAAGTGGAGATAATGAACTGTACAAACACCGGATGCAAAACGTCTGCTGGTGATCAGCCCTGTGAAACAGGATCTGGAGGTTACCAAGGTTCACAGACTGAATTTGAGTAAACATTGTCACACGACTTCAAAAAAAAAATATTATAGTGGGCTGTGTAAACAGGAAAGTTGCACATAAAAGTCACGTGAAGTAATCTTTCCATGTGGCTATGCAAAGACAGTGCTTCTCAGCTGGTATCCTTGGCATTGTACTTTAAAAAGGAGGTGGGCCATTGAAAGGAGATAAAAATAAAAATTTAAAAAAAAAAAAGAGAGAGCAACAAAAATCTACAACAGCCTAGAAAATGTGTCCCTTTTGGAAGAACTGGGTAGTTTCAGCCACAAAAGAGAAGATAACAGATACTAAGGATGTGAAAAGTTGCTGCAGAGAGAAGGAATTGTACTCTTTGTGATCTGTGGCTTGGACAAAGATTAATGAGTTATTGCCTAACTTGCAGGAAAGGAGATGTAGGGCAAACAGCAGGAAAAGAGCTGTAGGTGATAAACAGCTGGACAACAGAAGAGATTTCAATGAAAGGTGGTGAAATTTCCATCATTTGAGATTTTCAAGAGTAAGGTAAACAAAAGAAAGGAGTTGATCCTGCTTTGGGGGGTAGCGAAACAGACTAGACAATTTCAAACAGGACCTTCCAGCCTTCTTGACATTATGTCAAATCTTAAAAAAAGATGTCCTTCAGCAAATATTTTTTTGAATTACAGCTACTTATAAAAGCAGCAGCATCAAATTGGAATTCCTTTTCTGTATATAATCAAATACTCTTGAATATCACAGA
>JAAGNO010001886.1:10922-21030 GCA_033439905.1 Ceryle rudis
TTAAATTACATCTACTTAAAAAAACAGCACCATCAAATTGGAATTCCTTTTCTGGATATAATCAAATACTCTTAAACATCACAAAAAAAAAGAAAATAAATAATATTAAAAAAAAAAAAAAAAAAGGATTGAAAATTATTCAGATTATCCCAGGGACAGAAGTACTGAAGGTACATACAGATCAATCTTGTTCGGCAGGCAGATGAACCACAGAAATTAATAAATCGTTTCTTATCCAAATTCTACAGCAAGGTGATCCCAGCACATTTCTTTCTCATGTAAAAGTAATGGCTTTTTGTCAGGTGTGTTTATTTTTTTTATGTGTCTGATTTGAATTTGAAGCACAAACATCCTGGCCCTGCTGCACCCTGGATCTGCCATACATTCTCTGAGAATAAAAGTTCCACGCCTCCCTTGTTTACACCCTTTCCTGGCAAACTCCCAAATGTCTTGAGTCCAATCCAAAAGCACTTCAAACAGAAACCATATGGCAATAGGGGGAATATTTTTAATTTAACGAAACATTTCTATGGAACAATTGAATAAATATTTTTTAAGGTTTCCTATTAAGTTTTATTAGCATCCTACTGAGTAATATAACCAGTTGGACTGCTCGAAGTGGGAAACAAACAAATAGTATATTGAAAGAAACAGAAAACCCAACAGGATTTATTCTGGGAAAGGTTGTTCTGAGTGGGGCAGGCTTCATTGGTAGGGCTGCAATGCTCCCAGCTGCTGGGTCCCAACATGCAAGCTCCATGTTCAGAGGCCTTTTATGCTTCCTCTTTTAAAAATAGTTATTAATTGTGTTTGTGATTAATGAATCTCTTCATTTGGGGATGTCAGTTTTTTGTGGTTCCTTTATATCCTGCACAGAGAGAGTTCTTTAATGAATGACAATTACATGTTATTGTATTGTCTCAAGGAATTAAAGGCAGAAAAAAACATTGTTTGGATTTTTATTTTTTTTCCCTCTTTAAGATTAGTAATGGAATCCAGAAATGTAGACCCAGACAATTTAACTCTGGTGGAAGCCAGTTTAATGTTGTTTTTACTTCCATTCAGCCCCCTTGAAGGATTAAAAGGTCATTTGTTTTATGTTACAAACATCTTCCCAATTTATGTATGGCTGACACATTGGCTGCCTTAAAGGAGGCAGCTGGAGGTGGAGGACGGGTGTGAGCACCATCGAATGGTTCTGCTGCATCCACAGAGCTTGGGGGGCCCTGCTCAGCTGGTGCCTGGGTCCCCTCTGCCCAACTTTTTTCCCGTGATGGATCTCAGGGGCCAGGTCCAATGGCATGGTTGTGGGTGAGCCTGAAACTTAAACCCTACCTCTGCAGAGGACAGAGAAGTGCCCTTATGCTTCAGCTCAGCATCCTGGAAGGGATGTTCCCTGTCAGACTGGGCTGTCATCTGGCAGCCACAGCTGCAAATCTAACTCCAGAAACTGGCTGTTCCTGGATGAGAGCATGCACTTGTGCAAGCATGTATGTGGGCACCAGCGTTGCTTTTGCTTTCACAATGTTCCTTCTGTTTGGGAATCACCTCAGCAAGACTGGAAGTTTGCTCATGTCTGTGGGGTTTAGGTTGACTCAGATAGATACAGACCACTCGAAAGGACAATTGAAGAAGAAGAAAACAAACATGCTTTTTCCCTGAAAGCATCTTCATTTCTTTCAGGGAGAATATCGACTAACTGGCAATAGAAATTAAAACAAAAAAAGAAAAACCTCCAGAACTCATATTTTAATAAAATAATTATTTTCTTTTAGAAAGAGAAGTTTCCTCCCCAACTCCCCAATTCTTTTGTCAGAAACACTGCCAGACAGCTGCCAGCTGTAGTACTAGACCAAGACAGGCCAACTGCTTCTTGGATCCTTAGAAATGAATATTGGAGGTACTTTGTTATGCTTAGCTGATTTATCTGGGCACAAAAGGAGCACAGGCACTCCGATGTAGATTAAACAGACATTTTGGTGGTTGAGATAATTTCAATAGTGCAGTCATGGGATTCATTACTTAGAGTTATCCATCAATTTGATGAGCCCCGAACTATGAAAAACAAACAATTCACAGTCTGAATGAATTTCTAAAAAGAAATAAAATTAAAATAAAATAAAACAAAAGCAAGCAAGAAAGAAAAGGAAAAAGGACACAAGCACCTGCATCACATTGTGCTTTAAATTCAGCCTAACGATTCTACTTAAGGTAATGGTTTGAAGCCCAGCGTTTCACCAAGCAATTTTCTCAGGCACTGTACTGACTGTGTCGTGGCAGAACAATCTCATCAGGGTATGAGAGCAGTGAAAATATTCAGCATTGGGCTTTCCTGAATTACAATGAGGTGCAGAGCAGGAACCCTGCTGGAAATCACTCTGCTATCTCAGAGAAGAGAGCAGGTCACTCTCTCAGCCAAGGGACGACTGTGGCATCCCACTCAGAACCAAGCTTTTCTATCTCTAACAGTTATCTACTTCCCAGGGGCCACCTAATTGCCATTGCCATCAATCCCCTTGTCATTTGTAATTTCAATCAGTCTCCTAAAGGTTTTCCTACCTGGGTTTTCCCTTTGGTGCTACTTTCCCATTGCCAAATGAGCCTTGGATGTCTGTAGTGCCAAATGCTTAAGCGATCATTCCAGGACAGGCAGGGAGCAGCAAACTTTTTGATTATAGATGGCCAGTTGTATGTTAGATTAGGTATCTGCTCCACTGTGAAGCTAAATGGTACAATGCAGGGGCTGAATAACTCCTTTCAGTCATGGTCTGGGGTTCCTGTAATCCTTTTTATTTTTCTTAAACCGTGACTAGCCATGTGTTTTTGGTTACAAGTAAATGCAAATCAATCTGTGTGATGTGGATCTTAGGGAATCGTGCAATTTTCTTTAATTCATATCCTTTCACCCACAGGATAACATGTGCACATGAAACTTGGGCCGAGGTGAAAGGCAGAGGGAAAGGAAGGCAGCAATTAAGCATGCCCTAATTGCTCCCACCCAATATTATGGCATGCAATGCATTTGATATGGCTGAAACTCCACAGTAGCATGACATATTAAGCAAAGTCAGCACGTGCTTTGCAAGTGGCATCCCCCACATTCCTCCCAATCTGTCTTTCCACACACAGAACTCACTCACTTTACAGATGGCATTGCTTACCAGTGGCTGCAACAGCTACGTAATGAACACACTATCCTAGGAATGGGGCAACAAACTCTTGGTCAAAATTTCAGTTGATAGCTCCAACACAAGTTGATTCATGATTAGCTACCAAGGTCACATCTAGCAAGGGCTGCTCTGACTCCAGGAACACTCCCCAGGATGCCTATGGGCACAGGAACTGTAGTCCTAAGCAGTGCTGAGAGATAACACTCAAACATGCATTTCTTAAAGGAATTAATTTTTAATAATTTCATGGAACAGCTGTTACTTTGACATTTAAGACCATCTTTTCAATTGTTTTGAACTTTGTAATGAAAGGATAAAAATACAAATCAGACACTCACAGGGACAAGGTGCTGTAGCTCCACTGGTCTGGATGATTTTTGATAGAAGGATATGGTCTTCGAAATGTTGCATTTTATGCCCCTTTGGCAAAGGTTGGCACCAGGACCAACAAACAGTGCAGCATTTTAAGGCAGTAGCAGGTTCATACTGTACTGTTAATTCTTTTTTAGGAAGTATAGTATTTGAGAGCCTAAATCAAATGGTTGGAAAGGGGGGAAAAAAGCATTCTGGACTAATAAATAAATATGGGGTATCATCTTTGTCTGGGCTCACTTTGCTTTGCAAGGGAAAGCACTCACACAAATTGCTGCAATTGGGTCAGTATTGGGCTGAGGTGTAATAACCTGCAGTCATGTGAACTGCATTCAGAGATCCAGGAAGTTTCTTTTCAACTAGTGTTACTCTGCTTATCCTGTTGACTTCAAAACAAATATTTTGCCCCACTATTATCCTCTGTTAGGTGGATAGTGAATTTTAGGCATTAAATTCTCAACCCACCATAAAAAAGTATCTCTTTTTCTGATTTAAGTTGTCTGTGACTCAGAGGTTCCCTCCCTAATGCTGTCCTGACTTTGTCTCTACGCACGTTGGAATAAGGATGATTAGTGCAACTTACAGAGTCTTAGTAAGACTTTGTTAAGCTTTCTGTCTCTACTGAATTTGGTCCAAGGATACCACAGTTCTGCATTGTAAGCAAAAGAAACCACCAAATAAGAGTAATCAAAATACTGAGCTCTTATTTATTTAATATAGTGATAGATGTCAAGAGAGGATTTTATTTCCAAGAGCTGAGTTACAAGAAGATAGCAATAGTTTTACTGTGGCAATTGCCTGGACTGAGGGTATCTTCGAGCTGACAGGGGTATAAAAAGAAGGTTGAGACTTACAAGATTAAAAGATAAAAGGAGAAGAACTAGAGCATAACGTGATGGGAAGATGATCTATTAAACTGAGCAGTGGACTTGTATAAAACTGTCACTTCTATAGGAGAAGAATAGTGCACATGGCTGAACAAAACCTGCAACCCTCTGAACAGTGCCTATACCCAATAAGGTCAACATTAATGAACAAATAGTGTTGCACTGATGCAGGAAATAAATATCTCATGCTTTCACCCAAGGTGGAAGGCCTCAGCTCCTTGCTGTTAACCATCTCTATGCTCCTTTGTTTATTTAGCTCTCTCCTGTGAATCCCAAGCACCAATTGATTCAGAATTGCCCTATCCAGTGAGTAATCCAGCATAAAGTACATACAAACAGGCAGATTTTTCAGATGGAGCCACACAATAGTTCCTTTTTAATTGCATTTGACATTACTGGTAATGTTCTGTGCATCTCCATGCATAACACACATTTAATTGTACCTGTGTGGTAGTGATAACACTACAGCATGGTAATTTTCTGTATTTGTAGCATGTGGGAGACAATTCATTCTGGGTATTTCAATGCAGTTTATTAACTGGGAAGATTGGGTAACTGGAACCTCCTTTATTAAAGTTATTGGCTGCCCTGTAGCAATGGAAATAAATTGTGATAATAGCCAGAACAAATTAGCTTGCGTATGAATTAGCCCTTAAATGAAAAGAGGAGGGGGAAATAACCTTCTCTTGGTATATAAAATGCCTTTATTCTAGAACTACGAGTGTATTGACAAATAAAAGCTTCTCTAAGAAAATAATTTCTTTCTTTACAGGCACCTGGCAACACATTATAAGAACTTCAGGGTTGAGCTCTGACTTACGTCTCACGGGCAAGCAGTGTATGGGACTAGGGGGACTTCCCCTGCAGACAACCTGTACCCCCAAGTGCAGTACAGGTCAGGGCTGTGCCTTGGGGAAAGCTGATGTTTTGACTGAAAGAGCTGAGGAAAGTCATGCAAAGACAGTTCTGGAAATGGTATAACCGTGTCAGCTAGTTACTTCAGCTGAGCAAAATCACCGCAGGACTCAGCCAGGCAGAAGACTTCGGTCAGAAGAGCATCTGGTCAGCATATCGGACCTTCTGTTTTCCTCAGAAGACACTCTTCTATAACAATGGCCCAACATTTTTCTTAATGTAAGCAGTTTTGATAGAGGACATAGGCCAACTTAACCTCATTGACACCTCCAAGCTAGATGAACCATCGTCCTCATTATTGTTTGGTTCCACTTGCAGAGTCTCATACCTATTATACAAGGGCACCTGGGAGGGTGGCGGAGTCACAGAGGAGCTGTGCCTGCCGTGCCAGGCAGGGACTTGTTGCCATTGACACTGTGTTTAGCCAGGCAGAAGTGGATAGGGAATTCTCTATACTATGTGTCCTGTTTGCCTACCAGGCCTGTCTGAGTGAAGGTAGGGAGCAATTCCAGTAGTCCATCTCTCTCTTGGTCTCCCTGATACTCCTCAACCTGCTTACCTCTTCCTGGAGCTCCATTGCTCAGCAGAGGAGTTCCAATATCTGGGTGCATCTCCCACAAGTGTGGTCACTGCTGCTGTCCATTACTGGTGTAACAGACGGGCAGACCCTGCAGCCTGACACCTGGGTGGTAGCGTGTTCTCACCAGAGCTCTGTTTGGGCAGCTGTGTCAGTTGTGGTGGCTGCAGAGCTTGGAGAAACTGCTCCCTGGTTGAACTGGCAGAGCTTCAGTGCCCTTCCTGTACACCCTTTTGTGTAAACTGCTGCACCATGCCCTGTTCGCCCACCCTGATCCCTAGACCTTCCTAAGGGCTTTAGATGTGGAGGTGAGCTTGGCTGACATTGCTCCTGGCCTCACCCAAGTCTCATCAGCTGCTGTCATGCAAGCTACAGGTTATTGGCATCTCTCTTGGCTCAGGTAAGTGGTGTGTGATCACAGTGCTCAGCATGCATAATACATCTCCTAGCAGTTCTTGGAAGCATGTAAAAACAAAATAGGAAAGGACTGATAGGGTCCTTAAGGGCAGGTCTCTGCAAGCACAGAGCACATTGCTTAGTTCACTGAAAATGTTGCCTGTACAAACCACAACACAATCACTGCCCTCAGATGAACAGAAGATCAAAACCTGCAGAAACAACACACTGTAAGAAGAGAGCAGGGTGAACAAGACTCTCACAATTGCCTTTGCTTACATCAGCAGAAAATCTACGCAGTCACACATGAGCTCAAAAAAATGGAAAAACTTGAAGAGAGGCAGAACAGGAGACAACTGAACTTGCCTATCTCACTTGAAGGTAGTGTCCTTCCTCACCCTGAATTATAACCTTGAACACGCTGCCACCACACACGTACAAGTCTTTGTAGTGATTTTTTTCTGTATCTCCATGTGGACCTACATATTCTGTGCAGCACTGATTCTTTCTTTGGGGGAAGACAAAACCACCAAGGAATAGATGTTAGGGGAACTGGCATCAACCTTACTCTTAGAGCTGCTTAGATAATTAAGTGGAAAACAGGAGCTCAAAGAAGAAAGTATTTTAAAATGCGCAGAGAGCAGGAGTGAACTGTGTGAAGAGGTAAAGAGCCTCTGGCACGTCTTTTGCCAGAAAGGGAAAAAATATGAAATGTTGTGGAGCAGACAAGCAGATGTAGAGAGTGTTTCTATGTGAATACCTTCCTTCCCTCTCCCCCATCATGGTAATTCTGACAACAGCAGACTAAGGAGCTAAGAAATAACACTGATCTATGTTCTTGCTTCTTTCAGAGAGATTGTTTGGGAATAATTCCAGCACAGTCTAACATCACTGCCACAAATCTTTTTTTTTTTTTTTTTTTTTAATTACATCATGAAACAAATGTCACTGACAGGCCTGAAACTAATTTTTATGAACAAAGATAATGAAATGCATTTGTATAAAGCAAATGCACAAGGAATGAGATGTCAAATCAAATCTAAACTGGTGCTGCTTGTTTTCTCTTCAGTCATCTGCAAAAGTTTTGGTTTTCTTAGGTCTTTTTCTAGCTGTGGTCAAGAGGGCTTCCTTTTACCTATAAAGCCCTTCAGAAGTGCTCACGTGTAAGATCCAATTCTGTAATAAACATTGTATGGCCTTTGGGTTTGCAACAGCTCTTGTTCCATTGCTTCAAGTGGGGCTGACCCTCACCTTCCCACAAAATGCTTTTTAGGCTTGTCATCAGGCACTTTTTTTAGCCTGGCTTTTATAGCAAAGGTATCTCCATGGCCACTGTGTCTTGCCAGTCCTCCCCTTGGTATCATCCAGCCACATTCAAGTAATGGACAGAGCATCCTTAAAAACCTTGTGAAAGTTGGCTATCACCTAGAGATCAGCAACTCAGATTACTGCTGTATAGAAGGAAAGGCAGCAACCACTCAGCACTTTATTTGTTCATCCCAAGAAGTGGCAAAAAAATTGTAAATCAGGGGTGTGTCAGGTGAACAATTAGCAAAAAAATGCACCCACTTGTCTGCTCAAGTGGATGTGGAAAGGGGATGGAGATTTGGACAGAGCTAAGGAAAATTAACATCAGTGCTCTGTCCTTGGAGGAAGCAGTGTGAATTGCATTCATCCAACTTAAAATTACTCTTAATAGAAAATAAAAGTGCAAAGGATTTATAAGTAAATGTATTTATTCAAGCATCCCAGGCATTCTAACAGGAATTTCTCTACTGAAGAGTCAGTTGCCATTGTATGCTGGTCTGGAATGCCGAATTTTCCTGTTTAAGTAGAATTTGTTAATTTTGTATTACTCCTACTACATTGGCAGGAAAACAAAACAAACCAAACAAAACCAAATAACAAGCAAATAAAACCAACCAACCAAACAAACAACACCCCCCCCCCAACTATTTAAATCAACAGTTCCTTTTCATCCAAAAAGTGGGTCATCATGTCAAAGTGGAAAGCAGAAGAGTGAGGATGGATGGCTGAAGATTGTGTCACTGGGTCTGGCAATGACTTGCTTTATGGTGTCAGGAAAATTCCTTCTCTTCCATAATTTACCCATTTGGTCTGTCTTCCCTTATTAATAGAATCATAAAGTCATAGAATAATCAAGGTTGGAAAAGACCTTCAGGATCATCAAGTGCAACCTTCTACCTAACGTTTCCATGGTCCCTAGACCATGCTCTGAAGTGCCAAATCTACTCTCTTTTTGAATACCTCCAGGGATGGTGACTCCACCACCTCCCTGGGCAATCTGTTCCAATGTTTAACTACTCTTTCAATAAATAAATTTTTCCTCATACCTAATCTGAATTTCCCCTGGTGTAACTTGTGGCCATTTCCTCTTGTCCTGTCATCAGTTATGAGGGAGAAGAGGCCACCACCTGCATCTCTACAGCCTCCTTTCAGGTAGTTGTAGAGAGCAATAAGGTCACCTCTCAGCCTCCCTTCTCCAGACTAAACAAACCCAATTTCCTCAGCCTCTCCTCATATGACATGTTCTCCAATCCCCTAACCAGTCTTGTTGCTCTTCTCTGTACCCTCTCCAGTACCTCTGTGTCTTATACCATGGTGACCAAAACTGTACGCAGTACTCCAGGTGTGGTCTTACCGGTGCTGAGTACAGGGGCATGACCACCTTTTTACCCCTGCTGGCCATGCTATTTGTGATACAGGCCAGGACACTCTTGGCCCTCCTGGCCACCTAGGCACAGTGTTGGCTCATATTCAGTCAGCTGTCAACCAGCACCTCCAGGTCCCTTTCTGCCAGGCAGCTTTCCAGCCACTTGTCCCCAAGCCTGTAGCACTGCTGAGGGTTGTTGTGACCGAAGTGCAGGACTCTGCACTCAGCCTTATTAAACTGAATACAATTGGCCTTAGCCCATTGGTCCAACCAATCCAGATCTCTCTGCAGAGCCTTACTACCCTCAAACAGATGGACACTCCCACCTAATTTTGTGTCATCTGCAAATTTACTGAGGGTACACTCAATCCCCTCATCCAAATCATCAACAAAGACGTTAAACAGGACCAGGCCCAAGACTGAGCCCTGAGGAACACCACTCATGACCAGTCGCCCACTGGGTTTAACTCTGTTTACCACCACTCTCTGTGCTCAGCCATTTAACCAGTTTTTAACCCAATGAACCACTTATCTAAGCCATGAGCTACCAGCTTCTCCAGCAGAATGCTGTGGGAAACAGAGTCAAATGCTTTGCTAAAGTCCAGGTATACAACATCTACTGATTTCCCCCCATCCACTAGGCGTGTCACCTGGTCATAGAAGGAGATCAGGCTGGTTAAACAGGACCTGCTCTGCATGAACCCGCACTGGCTGGGCCTGATCCTCCGGTTTTCCTGCACTTGCTGTGTGATCACACCTAAGATGAACTGCTCCATAAGCTTTCCTAGTATCGAGGTCAAGCTGACAGGCCTGTAGTTCACTGAATCTTCCTTTCTGCCCTTCTTGTAGATGGGTGTCACACTGCAAGCCTCCAGTCATATGGGACTTCCCCTGTTAACCAGGACTGTTGATAAATGATGGAGAGTGGCCTGGCAAGCTCCTCTTCCAACTCCCTCAGCACTCTTGGGTGTATTTTGTCTGGTCCCATAGACTTGTGAGTGTCTAGTTGACTTAGCATGTCATTAACTACTTCCTCCTGTATTATGAGGGGATTATTCTGCTCCCCATCCTTGTCCTCCAGGTCAGGGGATTGAATATCCTGAGGATAACTGGTCTG
>JAAGNO010001887.1:7399-24469 GCA_033439905.1 Ceryle rudis
CCTTCTCTGGAGACTTTCCAACCCCCCCTGGCTCTGTTCCTGTGTGGGCTGCCCTGGGTGACCCTGCTCTGGCAGGGCGGGGCTGGACTTAATGATTTCCAGAGGTCCCTTCCAACCCCTACCGTTCTGTGATTCTGTGATTTGCTGAACATAATTTTGGGAGCCCATACTTGAGACAGTTACCCCTGTGGAAACTCACTACTCACATCTCTGTTCAGTGGTTATCTAGTTTGGAGCTGGCAAGTCCACTGTGGTGGTAGTCAAACTGTCCTCTATGAATGTGCACGGGAAAGGCAGATAAGGTCACCCAGCCCCTCACAGTCTGTGGGCTGTCAAAATGCACAGGGTCAGCTGTTGAGTTGCACTTCCTCATCCAATCCCTAGCCCAGGGCAGCTACAATTACACAAAGAGCAAGGGCTTCACAAACATATCTGCCCTTGTGAACCACCAAGGCAGGTGAAGGACAGGGAGTCTTATGGAGGCCTTGACTTCACAGTCTCCAACACACAAGAGATGGAATGGTTACCTGACCTCAGTCAGTCACCGTACTGCGGTTTTCCTTCTTTATTATTACTGTGAACTTCACAGCTTCCAAGTGAACAGTGTTCTCCAGAAAAGAGAATGCAGCTGAAGCTCCTTCTTGACACAGAAATTGTCCATGTTATGTGTATCTGGTTCAACATCCACTTAGATGGCATAGTCCTTGCCTAATCTTCTATGAGTGCACTCAGACCTTTTAGTACTTTAAGGCTGATCCATCTTCCCTTTTTCCCATCAGAACCTCAGGTGTGACCTGTCCTGCAGGACAGTCATTCTCTTCTAGAAGCTTTAGGAAAAGCTCTTTTTTTTGCTTTTGTATGTTTGTTCTGTAAAGCCATGGAGATCTCCATGATCCTTTCACTGTCAAGGTTTTAAACCAGTTTCTTATTTCATAAAACTACCAGTAACATCATCCAAGGTAATGATTGTCAATAATGTGCCAAATATGTGTAATAAATTAGAAGTATTTAGAATCATAGCAAAGCCTCATTATTGTGATGATAATTTGTGATCCTCATTACAGAATAATTGCTTTTCATTAGAGTAGAACAAGAGTAATCTTTTCTTCGTGTCACTGGAAATGTAAAAACACTTTATTTGATTTCCCCTTGGTGCTCTATTGCTTCATTTGGTAGTCAGCCTTGCAAACCTACTCTAACATCCAACAGCAGAACTGAGCCTGTACATTGTGTAATAATCAGAACGTTTGTGTGACCTGCTGTTCTTGTGATAGACAAACCAGTAACCCAGAGTACACTATTCCCACAAGAATCCAATAAAACCTAGTTAGATTAACAGTAATTAGAGCTATCAGATTAACAATTAGAGCTAACAGTTAGAGACATATCTAACAATTAGAGCATATCAGCTTTAGTTAGTTATTAGAAGTGAAGCGTTTCCTAATGAAAAATGACCAGAATAAAGAGGAGGCTGAGGGAAGTCACTGAACCACAGCCATCTTGCAATCTGCGTGAGAAAGTATCTCAGAATGGAAGCATTTGTTTTACTTTTTCAGAGCAGCACGTGTATAAAATATGTAGTTAAAGGAAAAAAAGGAAAATTTATGATATTTTGCTATGAAACACGTTTTTCTACCAGACAATTTCAAGCCATTTTCTCTCTTCTTGTAAAAAAGCAGCTCTGGTAGCTTTGTTAAACTTCCATATTCACTGTTATCCAAACTTGGCAAATAAAAAATTTTCCCGAAACACATTTTTCAAATCATGAACAATTTCCATCCTCAGGATTAAATGGAAGCACTATATTTTCTTTTTCATAAATAATTAGTTTTAAAACATTTCATTTTGATTTTGACCTTTTTTATTTTTTGAAGCAAAAATGACTGCGTATCAGAGGAAACAGTAGAAACATAAAAAAAAGATTTCTGTTTTCATTCTGAAAATACCAGAGGATGTTTAATCAATCCCTAAATGCTTTCCAATCTTTCTAAAAATGAGATCCTTTTTTCAAAAAGCCTGATCCAATCCCATGCAACACATCATCATTTCTCAATTAAAAAAGTTTATTATATAAAGTAATTTCCAGTCAGCAGTGGAAAATGGAGCATATAATAAATAAAAGACTCAGACTTCGATTCATGTATTAGTATAAAATAAAGCAATTGATCAGTTAAGGTCAGCTTCGTGCAGTAAAGGTTTGTTTCATAAGTGAATTATTTTTATTTTTGTATTTCATCTTTTACAAATATTATACATCAGGTAACTAAAGGAGCCAGAGGTTTACTGCTGGATCTGAGGAAAAGATCTTTTAAGCCCAGTGATACATGATGACATGGTCCCAAACCTGTGTCTTTTAAAATACACGGTAACAGTGCTTATGTCAATGACACTATGGTACCTGCATGGTCAGAGTGCCCATCAGATTAGCTCTGAGCATCCAGAAGAGTCAAAGCCTCTGAATTCTTCCCCATAGCTTTGTGGTGTGGCATCTCTGGGTCAGGATGAAAGGTCTCAGTGGTAGCCCAGACAAGCTAGCTGAGGTATAAGGGTGGGGAATAATTCCCACTGGAGTAATTTCAGACAACAACAACAAAAAAAACCACCAAAAAAACCCTGGTGTGTTTTTTTTTTTTTTTTTTTTAAGCTAATTGCTGAGATGGCAAATGGCTTGTGCAAGTAAGTGGCAAAAGGATTGGTGACCTGGGGAGGAGTCACCTCACCCACAGCTAAGCATCTATGATTTCACAGAATCATAGAAACACAGAATGGTAGGGGTTGGAAGGGACCTCGAATGATCATCGAGTCCAACCCCCCCCTGCCAGAGCAGGGTCACCCAGGGCAGGCCACACAGGAACAGACCCAGGGGGGGTCAGAAGGTCTCCAGAGAAGGAGACTCCACAGCCTCCCTGGGCAGCCTGTTCCAGGCTCTGTCACGCTCACAAGGAAAAAGTTTCTCCTTATGTTTACATGGAACCTTCTCTGCTCCAGCTTGCACCCATTGCCCTGTATCCTATCATTGGATGTCACTGAGCAGAGCCTGGCTCCATCCTCCTGGCACTTGCCCTTTACATCTTTATAAACATGAATGAGCTCACCCCTCAGTCTCCTCTTCTCCAAGCTAAAGAGTCCCAGCTCCCTCAGCCTCTCCTCAGCAGGGAGATGTTCGACTCCATCATCTCTATGAGCCTGTGCTGGACTCTTTCCAGCAGTTCCCTGTCCTTCTTGAACTGAGGGGCCCACAACTGATCACAACACTCCAGATGCAGCCTTGCCAGGGCAGAGTAGAGGGGGAGGAGAACCATGCTGACCTGCTAACCACACCCCTTCTGGTACACCCCAGGATGCCATTGGCCTGCCTGGCCATAAGGGCACAGTGCTGGCTCCTGGTCATCCTGCTGGCCACCAGAAACCCTTAGGTTCCTTTCCCTTGCACTGCTTTCTGACAGGTCAGTCCCCACCCTATACTGGTCCCTGGGGTTGTTCTTGCCCAGATGCCAGACTCTACACTTGCCTTTGTTGTATTTCATTAAATCTCTCCCCACCCAATCCTCCAGCCTGTCCAGGTCTCACTGGATGGCAGCACAGCCTCTGGTGTGTCAGCCACTCCACCCAGCTTGGTGTCATCAGCAAACTTGCTGACAGTGCACTCTGTGCCCTCATCCAGGACGTTGGTGAGCGTATTGAATGGTACTGGTCCCAGTACCAACCCTTGAGGGACTCCACTACATACATACCTCCAACTAGACTCTCTCCCATTGGCCACAACTCTCTGACTTCCATTCTTCAACCAGTTCACAATCCGCCTCACTACCCAATCATCCAGAGCACACTTCCTCAGTTGAGCTGCGAGGATGCTGTGGGGGACGGTGTCAAACACCTTACTGAAATTAAGATAAACCACACCCACTGCTCTACCATCATCAATCCACTCGGTTATGTCCTCATAAAAGGCTGTCAAGTTGGTCAAACATGACTTCCCCTTGGTAAAACCATACTGACTGCTCCTAATGACACTCTTATCCTTGATATGCTTACAGACAGCTCTGAGGATAAGTTGTTCCATGACCTTTCCAGGGATGGAGGTGAGGCTGAGTAGTCTATAGCTATCCAGGTTCTCCTTCTCACCCTTTTTGAAGACTGCAGTGACATTTGCTCTCCTCCAGTCCTCAGGCACCTCTCCTGTTGCCCACAACTTACCAAAGATGATGGAGAGTGGTTTAGCAATGACTTCCACCAGCTCCCTCAGCACCCACAGGTGCATCCCATCAGGACCCATGGATTTATGGATGTCCAGATTGCTTAACTGGCCCCTAACCCAGTCCTCATCAACCAAGGCAAACTCCTCCTTTGTCCTGACTTCCTCTGGGGCCTCGGGGATATGGGGCTCCTCAGGACAGCCTCCAGAAGCATTGACAGAGACAAAGAAGGCACCAGTAACTCCGCCTTCTTTGTATCCTCTGTCACCAGTGCACCCACCTCATTCATCAGTGGGCCTACATTGCCTCTACTGTTAATTTTAACTGAAATGTTTTTGAAGAAGCCCTTTCTGTTGTCCTTGACCTCCCTGGCAAGGTTTAACCCCAAAGAGGCCTTAGCTTTCCTGGTTGCCTCCCTACATCCTCTGACAACAGTGATAGTCCTCCCAAGTGGCCAGCCCCTCCTGCCATTATCTGTAGACTCTCCCACTTGAGTTTAACCATGTGGGTCTCCTGGCACCCTTTCTTGACTTCCTACCTGTTGGCATGCTCCGATCTTGAGCTTGGAAGAAGTGGTCTTTGAATGATAACCAGCTATCTTGAGCTCCTTTACCTTCTATTCCACTGTCCCATGGGATTTCCCCTAGCAATTGCTTGAAAAGGCCAAAGTTGGCCCTGCTGAAGTCCAGGGTTGTGATTCTGCTTGGTATTCTGTTCCTGCCACACAAAAGCCTGAAGCCCACCATCTCATGGTCACTGCAGTCAAGTCTGCCCTCAACCTTCACCTTTTCAACCAGACCCTCCTTGTTAGTGATTATAAAATCCATCAACATCCCTCACCTAGTTGGCTTATCTGCCATTTGCATCAAGAAGTTATTGCCAATGCACTGGAGGAACCTCCTGGACTGTGGCTGGCTGGTTGAGGAGGCCTTCCAGCAAATATCTGGGTAGTTAAAATCCCCCATGAGAACTGGGACCTGTAACTGCGAATCTGCAATCAGCTGCCTGTAGAAGGCCTCATCAACCTCCTCATCCTGATCCAGTGGCCTGTAATAGACACCCATAACAGCCCCTGACACCCCCACAGTGTTTTCTTCCACCCTAATGCAGACCAAGAACAGCAATGGATTCATATGAGGAGGTGCCTCTTTCTAGTGATTATGAAGGAAGCCAAGCTAGCTGCCCAGCTGCTAGCTAGCTGGAGGACAGTGAAATAAACATGTCTACAGGGTCCAAAATCTTGTTTGAAAGAGGAGATCTTGCTTCAGTAAGGCAACATTGCCATGGAGCTGCCTTTTCCCCAGACTTAGACTTAAAAAAACCAAACCATGGTTAAAGCCAACAAGTTTTGATAGCTTCACCCCAGCTGTGTTGTGCTTGTCAACTCTCAGTCAGCTGAGCACAGGCACATGGATTCAGCCCGTCTCACCCATGACACTCTTCCAGCCAACATGACCTCAGCAAGGCAAGGAAGACTGTTTTGATCCCTTTGGTAATGGTGTCTCAATGACTGCCTGCAGGGAGTTGAGATGACACATCAATTTGCTGCTTGTTTCATACTGACAAAGAAATTCTCCCTTCTGGCTTGGCTGAGAACAAAGACATCAAAGATCCCCACAGCTTAGGCCTCCTAGGCTAAATTGCATTAAGAGATGCAACAAGCACACAGCCCAGAGGAGAAACCTTCACTACCAGAAACAAATAAGCAGCAAAATAATAGGTGACATGGGTACAGGGAACAACACATCAAAGGAGGTATGTTTCTTGTTATGAACAAGCTTTAGATGGGAAAACAAGGGCTCCTCCTGGTTCAGGCATTCATGACAGCACTGAACCCACAGAGGATTTCTTCTCAAGACTTAAGGAAACCCTGGGGCTGGTTATGCAATAAACATCATGTGTAGTTTTTCACGTTGCCCTTCCACTTGCATCTAGCAGCAGGAAGCAGACGCACAAACATATGCAGACTTTTTTTTTTTACATAAGGAAAACAAACACAATTTGAAATTCTTAACACTGGCTTAGGCTCTTTTCTATTGAAATTTGCACTGATGTTTTTTCAGGTCACTTTTTGTTTTATTAAGATCCTTTAAAACATATCTTTTTGGTCTGAAGTATAATATATCAGCAAGAGGGAATTTATTAAAAAAGAGTGATGCTAGAGATTAGAAAATAAGAGGTATTTCAGTGATAGAATTCAGATTTAAAATATAGTACACACACATTTTACTGCAAAATCCTTTTAAGCTAGTCCCTGTGGAAAGTTAATATCTTCATCACAACACAAGTCTTTTCAAGTACAATACACCAGAGACTAAAATAATTTCATTTTAGTTTGTAGAGGCAGTAATAAAAGCACACAAACCGACACTGTCAAAGCCCTAGGGATCATACATCGACACCTGGTCTTGAAAGCAAAAAAAAAACCCCAAACCCACAAAACCAACAAAATGGCAATGCAGCACCAGAAAGCTACATTGTCAGACTTCAGATCATTTTTCCTATAGTTCTCCACTTAATGGTAATGTCACTGCTGTAAGACAGTTCCTCCCTCAAGTGGTGAGGAGCAAACTGCATCGCAGATGAATACATAAATAATCCAGAATACTGCACAACTCTCACTGCCTCAGTCTTCCAGAATGAAAAGCAAGAAAAAATCTAGCATAGGGAACCTCCTATTGGAGTGATGGGGGAAGACACACAACACAATAAAACAAGACACCATCAGTTGCAAGATAGTCCTTCAGATAATTTGTGCATACAAAAGGCGTAAATCCTTCTCAAAGCGATGGCATTCCAGAGTGTCTTCAATCATTCTGGCACACAAAATAAACCGCATCCTCTTATACAATACGAGGAAAGATTGCAGTGCACTGCTGGCATTTGAGAAGGTCAATAACTTGGCTGCATCTGTGCTCATCTTTTTCTAAGATGACAGCAACAGCCTTCTAGTTTCTGCCCAAGTGCAGGCTGGAGGTGTATAAAAGGTAACAATTTTTTTAGGAAAGATCCAGAACAAGATATCTGATGGCTTTTTCATGCTGTTGACATTTTGCCTCTTCACTTTACTCCCACCATGAGCCTGCATACAGCACAGATATTTACGGGGCTGGTAGCTCCTAGCCTCACTCAAGTCTGCAGTGATCAAGACAGACTCCGAGTGGGTGGGTCTTTGCTTCGACCAAATCTATGGGTAGTGGTGCGATATGGTGGGCAAGAGTCCAAAACAACTCTGAAACCTAGGGCTGAAGGTCACATCATAGTTTTCTTGAACACTGATGCTGAATCTGGTATAAACTGGCTGAATAATATCTTCTCTGTCCCAATATGCACAAGTCCTAGCCATCCATGAAAATATTCCTCATCTGATGAAGACAGCATTGGCCCATGAGAATCACTGTAAAATGCCACCCTTTTAGAGTCTCCATGAGATGGACATAAAGGCAGGTATGTATCATTGCTATTTCTCAGTCCATTACAACAAAGCTGTGATAGCAAGGACAGAAGCAATGAACATTGCTTATAAATATGGTGATAAGAAGCACAAAGCATGATCCAAAATGATTTGAGGAAAAAAGTATTCATTTTTGATGTGAATGCTTATACACAGCCCTGTTTCCCTGCAGTAGTTTGCTAGCCAGCCAGAGTCTATCATTTATATGCTCAACCTGAGTTTCATTTGCTGTGCTGACAGATATATGGTAATAAATAGTGTATAGAGAGCTGATAATGATATAAAGAGTGCATTTCATGCCCACCTGCTCATCAGCCACGTTCCTGAAAAATATAACAATTGTAGACTGTCTTATGGGGGTTGACCACAAAGTCTTCCCCTGTTTTCCCCACTCTGTTCCCCCCAAAAAAATTCCCAAGTATGCTTGAATGAGACAGCTCTTGCTTCTTCAAGCCAGACCCTGTTCTACTGCTTTTATTTGAGCACAAATGCTCGAGAGAAAGTAGCAAATACACTGGAAATCTTTTATTAGTGTGACAGCAGCACATGTTCTGGTCTGGATCTGTGTTTCTTTGCACTAGCTGATGTATGCGCTGCAAGACTGTCATCTAGATGCACATAAATGTGATGGAAGATGCAGCCAACAGAGCAGAGGAGAACAATGACCATATCAAGGGGAAAACAGGGCTACATGTGCCAAACATTTGCCTGTTCTGAGCCTCGTTATCATAAGAGAAGTTAAAATTTAAAATGAATGAACGCAGTTTATTAACAAATTCAAACAGACTAGATGCTCAGCCATCAGCAATTTATTGTCACCATCAGTTCAGTGGTGCACAAGAAAATGGTCTTGAAAGAGCTTGACAGATAGCTGGGTTTTGTAATAGTGTTTGAAACACATGGGGAGGGATGGAAAAAACACCAGGGTGATGGGGGAAGAAGCAATTTAATATGCCATTGGGAGAAAGAAGTGCAAAGCGGGGAAAGAAAAATGACAGAGGCAGAGTATATTGGAAAAGTTACTTTCTATTGAAAAATTGCAGCTTTCCATTAAAATTCAGGAACCATCAATTCTGAGGTCATATCTAACTCCAGGCAATATTTAGGAGTTGTTACAACTCGTATTACTCTAATTTTCAGAGGTTACTAAAGAGTTGATACTCTAATTAGTGAAATTATCAAAGAGGTTCAAAACAACAGGGGTTTTGAGGACACAAATTACATTTAGTCCCTTGAAAATTAAATTGTGCTGCTCATTGAAATCACCCAAGATGCGATTCTGTGAGAGCTTAAATTTCCAAGAGCCGTCCACATCACTATGATCTCACAGAAGGCACCAGTTGCTAACGTATAACAACATCTGGAACAACATGTATGTCCTGTACTGTTGTATTCACCTACAAGTCTAAAGTTTTCCACTCTTCTGCACATCTTGTGCTCATGGTGAATGCTTCTAGAAGAAAGAAAATGAGAGAATGAGTGAATGAGAATGACAGAAAATTAAATAATCAATGAGTCCATAGACAAGTAGGCAGGGAAATTACTTTCCAGGAAGAAGGAGAACCTGGGTTCTTGTGTTCCCTCAGGTAACTTTGCACAGCCTGTATGGACCCTTACTGAGCGACACATGAAAGTAAAAAGTAAGAGAACTCCACTATTTTGTCATGCAAGTCTCTACGTGGCTGTGAGCCTAAGTATGCTCCATATTTTCTGCATCAGTCTCCCATTGATTTGTTACAACATGAGCAGAAATCTTCTAAGGACAAGATATTTAAATTTATACAAAACTACTGAAATCTAAAGTATTGCAAAAAAAAAAAACCCAAGCAAACAGGTATTTTAAAAGGAGTTCCGAAAAAAAATCTGAATTCTTGAATAAGCTATTGGGGTTTTTTATATCTACTCTGGAATTTTCACCACTTAAAAAAAAAAACTATACAAAATTAATAAATTCCTAGCAGTTAAGCAGTTATAAAACACGTCATATTTTTCAAAGCACTCTAGACACATGAAATACATCACCTAGCTCATTCCTCCAGAAGCCAGTCTAATAAACTTCACCGCTTGTTGTGCACAGAGAAGCTGGTTTTGATTTAAGGTTTATGTTTGAAACCCTTCATTTTTTTCTGTTTCTGACCAAACAAAAGTGATTCTTTAACACTTTTAATTTTCTTTGGCTTTTTGGTTACGTAAAAAACACTCAAATGCCGTTGAGATTAGCCACCTTACAGTCAGAAAAATTAGTAAAATAGTTTACTGCTAGATTTTCTGCGGGGTATTAATACTAAGCCTCCTTGTGCAGTTAAACAGAATGTTTACAGTGGTTAACCCTTCAGGATAGACTTTCACCTGATCGGCGCTATCCAAGCAATGGTGAGGCCAGAATATCTTCTGCCTTTTCTATCTTTTAAAATGCTTAGCACACATCCATGATAGTCCTATTTATAGTCCTATCCAAGCCTATTAGATTTATGCAAAACCTCTGCAACTGGGGCTTGCAGCAGTGGGCAAACTGGAGGGTGGGTTTTTTTGTGCTTTTGTTTGGTTGTTTTGTGGAGTTTTTTAAGATGCATTTGTACAAGGTGCTAGACAATGTCAGCTAGACTCCCATTCCCACAAAAGGTTGGACCAGATAATCTTACAAGGTTCCTTCCAACCAGGGCTGTTCCACAATCCTGTGAAACCTAACCAAACATTTCAGAGGTTTAAAAGAAACACAGGTTTGACTGACAAAAAGCCCTGCGCTTTTACTGCAGAATCTTCAGTGTTTTGAATATGAAACTAAAAGCCGTATATGAAACGCAGCATACTGCTCCTGGCTCCACCATTAATGAGGTTTCTCCTGTAACGTTTTCAGAATCTGAATAGATGTATGACTAAGAAAATATAAGTATCTTCTCCAAAGTATTTTTTTCCCAGACATATAGTATCTGCCAGAAGCAGGTACTGAGCATCCTCTTATGCATCATCAGAGGCGGCACTAGGGATGAGGAAAACATAAGGGTCAACTGCAATTTGCAAATGCTTAGTATTTTTAGGGGGAAAGGCTCTGTTTTTATGAAGTTCAACATTTCTTTTGAAAAAAAAACTCGGAACAAGAATGTCAGATAAAAATGTAAATTAGAATACTCCTTTATTTTTATTAAAAATCCAATAGATGTAACTAAATGCAGTGCTGCATTTTGACTTTGGTGTCTTCTTAATTCATTCCACAGGATGTACTTAGAAACAATAGCGGAGATAATGAGTTGGCCATACTTAGTCCTTATTCTCTATCCCCTAACAGTGCAGACTGTACTTTCCAAAACAGCTTACTTCACAAGATGCCTTCTTTTGGACCAAGAACCTTTCCAGAAAAGACAACAGCCTAACAAGTGGTAAGTTATCCACTACGTGGTCCAGTCAATTGTGTTAAGCTGACTTTTAAAACACTGAAGGACATTCAGGGCAGATGGACAACAACTGGTATGAAAATATAATTAAAATTGAGTACCAAAGGATAAAATTAGAATAAAATTCATTTCAAGGGTCAGACTTCTAAGATATTTCTAATGGAAATGAAGGGGGAAGGGTGACTTTAAAAAACCAAACCAAACCAAACCAAGATTCAGTTCAGTATTCATTCCCATACACCTCACCACTAGACCCAAAGAAGCACTTACATATGACCTGTGGGATAGTTATGACAACCCTGAGTTCCCTAAGCAGGCGTGAATTTCATTCTGAACGAGTATCTTATTTTTGGCATTTCATTAGCAAGCGCTTCATTTTTTTATTAAACCAAAATACTGGAGGTTTATTCTGGTGTTTGTTAAAGGTACTGTAAACACTTTAAAGGTATATTTATTAGCATTCAACTACTTGTATTTCATTACAAAGATATAAAATGCAGAAAATTCTGTAAAGATCAGTATGTCTTACTATCTAAATTACAGTTACATCATAAGAAAGACAACAAAATAGCAATAGAAAAGGAAATCTGATAAGAAATGAGGACTTTGGGGGTGAAAATGCTTTCTTCCATGGCAGTGGGACTCTGGCAGTGACTGTAGAGCAGTGAAACTGCTATGAAAATTTAATCGAAATTGAGTATCAAAGGATAAAATTAGAATAAAATTAATTTCAAGGGACAAATTTCTATGTTATTTCTAGAGGAAATGAAAGGGGAAGGGTGACTTTTTTTTAAAGAAAAAGATTAATTTCAAACTGGAAATTGCAAACTTCCTAATTAAAAAACTTAAACCTTGAGCTTCTTAGGGAGTTGATGTTGCAGATTTGAAACAGTTCTGAAGTTGATGCAGTATAGTATTGCCATAAACCAGAGTAAAAGCATATTTTCCAAGTAAAATCATTACTAACCAAGTATATACACAACTATTTCTATACCTACTTGCTCTTTAAAAAATGCAGTGATGCTATAAAGCAAATCATCACTATGACAGGGGAGCCATCGATCAGATTTGACATTCTGTTGAAGACAACAGGTTTTTTGGTATGATTATTTACCCATCAGAAGAGTCAGAGATAATATAACCCCAGAATGAAAGATGCTGGAAATCAAAAGACGAGATGAATCCATTCTGGATATTGCATTTAAGTGTTTAGGAAAAGTGAAAGCAAGGAATTTCTCCTCATGGGGGTATGAGGGCCATTTATCATCTTACTTACTTTGTGGGACTCCTTCCTCCCACAAGACTTACCAATGAGGTACACCTTTGTATTTTAATCCTAAACTCATGACGGAGATCACTGTGCAGAACACAGCAATGACAGATGCACTTGAATTCTTATAATAGTTTGTTCAATACACCCAAGACGGCCTAGGTGCCAAATACAGCTCAGTGACATCTCCCCTCAACGCGCCCACCTTGTAACAGAATGCTCCTAGCGTGAGAATGCATCAGAGCCAAATGCAACCCAGCTAGTGATGGGACAGGCTTTTCTAGTCCTTTGCTACAGTTTTTGTCTTCTTTTTTTCATTATTCTGTAGCCACGGTTTTGCTTTTTGGTTTAATTTTTTGTTTGGATGTCTTTCCAATTGATACTGTCCAATATGTCACTTCTAGCTTCTAGATCTTTCTTAGAAGGCAAACTCAGACAACAACTGGCACTTCTGAATTGTTTCCTTCAAGCCATCTCCTTATTCCCTCCCATATCTTGCTGCCTTCAGACCTTGCAAGACAAGTAGCTGCTAGTTTATTAAAACCAGAGGTACTGCACATATTCATTTCCAGGACCAGTAGCTCTCAAGGAACTTGGCAAAGAAATACACATTGACAGTATCATCTTTTCCTTTCTTTGACCAGCTGTTCTTTTTAATCATAGCAACCCCATCACTGAGGCAATAAACAACTCATATACCATAAATACTTTAATAAAGATTGGGATACAAACTACATTATCTGCCACTACCTTTCACCTAGAATCTTCCCACAGACACAGTGTATTTCATACCTGTCTTCCATAAAAATCTCAGTTATAGATTTGCTGCAGACTTATGGGGCCGGGGAGGGGGGGAAGAAAAGCCACATCAAAACCAGCAAAGAGATTGCTGCAGACCTTACTTTGCTGTTCAAAGGGAGCACCCAATATCTCTTTTAGCCTCGCTCCTGATTCTACTGTGACTCCAGTGTTAGCAAAGTCACAGCAAAAAGTCTGAGACCACACATCTGAGAGTCTTTATAGGACAGTAGACATGGGAAGATGAAGTACAGCTGAGCCTATAGTGTCACTATACATGTAAGGCTTCTGGTGAGAAGAAAGGTCTTCCTTCAAAAGAATGAAGTAATTTTTTTTCCCTACATATTAAAAATGCAGCCTGTGGTGAGTGCTTGACTCTGCTTGCTTCCCAAGCAAGCTCTGTTGCAAGTCACCCTCCATGCTGGTAAAAGGATGAAGCACTCTACCCAGACACAAGAGATGCAGCAAGCTGGATGAGACAACCAAGTTTCCACACCCAACCTGTAAAATTCTATATTGTTTAACACTGCAGTCACACATGAATGATGAAAAAAAATGGGCAAACTTTTCAGAGTTACTTGAAACAGCTTTAAAATGTGCCCTGTGATAGGACGAGAGGTGATGGTAACAAGGTGAAACACAAGAAGTTCCACCTCAACAGGAGGAAAAACTTCTTCACTGTGAGAGTGACAGAGCCTGGAACAGGCTGCACAGGGAGGTTGTGGAGTCTCCTGCTCTGGAGACTTTCCAACCCCCCCGGCTCTGTTGCTGTGTGGCCTGCCCTGGGTGACCCTGCTCTGGCAGGGGGGTTGGACTCGATGATCTCCAGAGGTCCCTTCCAACCCTGAACATTCTGTGATTTTATCATTCTATAAAATGTGGTGTATCTGTGACCCATCAGTCTTCACAGAATTATTATCAGTAGAGTTGGAAGGGCCCTTAGGAGGTCAGCTAGCCCACCACTGTGTCCAAGACCTGCTATATCTATGCATTTCTCACAGGTGTTTTCTTGACCTAATTTGACCTCCATCAGACCTTCTCTGATGGAGATTCCTTGCTTCTCCTGCAGAGTATTCCAGTACTCAGCCCCTCTTAGGTAAGAGGTCACCTCATAGTAAATATTGTTGGAATTTAATTTCATTACTTTTCCAGTTTTTCTGGGCATGGAGGCACGCTATTTATATCGTTAATCCAGTTTTTATCTGATCAAGTTACCCTTATGATATCTTCATTCCCCCATCATGCAGCTTCCTTTTTCCTTTCTCTGCTAAGAACAAAGGAGACCATTTCCCTTCCCCCCACCCCCGCCCTCCCCCCCAGCATTTCTCTGCTCTTCTGTGGACTTGGCAGTGTCATACAGTGGAAGAAGCCTCAATATATGTCCCATTGTTTCAGAAGTACTTGATGAGATTATCTATATTTTTGAATATAGCTACAGGGAAATATACAAATGGTTACCATCATGTGCTTTTGGGACAACTCTAACAGCCATTCTGGGGGCTGCGAATGCTCTGCAACCATCTCAGTAACCACAACCGCCCTTTTAACTGCCTTCAACACGAGATGGAAATGCTGCCAGACTAGCCAATGCTTTGAGTACTTCTCTTGGGCCTTGCCAGATTTCCTGACAGATCACTCCACCCAACGTGAATAATGATTTTGCCACATCTGTCTTCCCTCATTCGTGTATCTCGTTAGGAAAAATGCAAAAATAAAACACCAGAAAGGTTCCATTGCTTCTGTAAGCTTGGCAGTATGTGAAATGGATATTTCAGAGGCCATAGAAGGCCTGTAGGACTTTATCCAAACGCATCAGCAAGGGAAAGAATAGCACAAATCACACCACCTCAAATCCACGCGACATTGCCTTGCCTTCCGCCTGGTAAATTGAGCCTCTGTTTTTAAGGCAGTATTCAGAAAGAACCAAATAGTGATATGGTAAATAGGGCTAGGGCAAAGCTTCCTAATAAACCATGTATGCTTACATTGTTTTAAAAAAAACCGTATTTTTATTATCTCCGTGTGTGTGTTACAAACCAACTGAAAAAAAAAACAAAAAAAAAAGGCTTTAGTTTAGAAACAAATTTTAAAAGTTGTTCTTTTCTCAAAAAGATTATTGACTTTTCCATTTTGTAAGGCATCTTGACCTATGGTTTTAAACCTTTAACTTTATAAAAGAAGTTGTCTGGTGCAGAAGATCATCTCTTTCAATACCATCAATTTTAATACAATCTTTATTTTCATTTCCCTCATGCATACCCCAGCAGTCAGCAAAAAGCCTCACTGTTACCAAAGCATCTTTCTTTCAGTCCTGCAACAGATTAATGTGGGATCTCAGCTCCTACCCTCGACTCGTTAAAGGTAAGTCCCTAAAGTTTTTACCCTCTCTCTTACATCGTGTGGTTTTCTTTGCAAAGCTATCTGAGCAAGTAGTGTTGTTACATGCTACTGCTACATTCCAGCATCATTTCTCAGTTTAGCTGTGGTTTAAACCCATATATGGGTCTAATTCTACAGCACATCCTGAGTCAACAGAAGTTCAACTCGAAGGTAGGCAGTAATGGATCCCAGCCTACTTTAGTGTATGGACAGTGTACTGGTAATGCCTTTCAGTCTGCTGTCTCAGTGGAGGTGGGGATGGTGATCCAAGTGGCAGCAAAACACAGGGCTCACTGATAGGTTAATAACCATGGAAGCATCTGGGAATGGTTAGGCAGGAATTAGGGCTTTTCCCCCAAAAATGGTGGCAGGATCATTAGCTCAGCTCAAGTGCATCTATACCAATGCATGGGCAACAAACAGAAAGAGCTGGAGGCCATTGTGCAGAGAGAAATCTATGACATAGCTATGACATCATGGAAACCTAGTGGGGTGACTCGCACAACTGGAGGGCTGCAATCAATGGCTACTAACTTTTTAGAAGGGATAGGCAAGGAGAAGAGGCAGTGGGGTGGTCCCTCTATATTATGGAGGTGTACAAATGCCTGCAAATTAATGAAAGTGATGATCAGGTTGAGTCCCTGTGGGTAAGAATCAGAGGGAAGGCCAAAAAGGCTGATATCGTGGTGGGAGTCTGTTATAGAGCACCCAACCAGGATGAAGAGGTGGATAAAATATTCTATAAGCAGCTGGGAGATGTTTCACGATTGCTATCCCTTGTTCTGATAGGGGACTTAATCTTCCCAGATATTTGCTGGAAATAGAACACAGCAGAGAGAGAACATACCTGGAGATTCCTGGAGTGTGTAGAAGAGGAATTCCTGATGCAGGTGGTGAGGGAACCAACTAAGAAAGGTGCCCTCTTGGACCTGCTGCTTGTGAACAGAGCAGGATTTGTGGGAGAAGTAATGGTTGGAGGCTGTCTCGGGCTTACTGATCATGAAATGATAAGAGTTTTCAATTCTTGGGGAAGTAAAGAGGGGGCTCAGTAGAACTGCCACCTTAGACTCCTGGAGGGCAGACTGTGATCTGTTCAGGAGGCTGACTGACAAAGTCCCTTGGAAGGCTGTCCTGAAAGGTGAAGGAGTCCAGGAAGGCTGGGGACATTTCAAGAAGGGAATCTTAAAGGTGTAGGAGCAGCTGTCCCAGTACGCTGAAAGATGAGCCAGTGGGGAAGAGACTGACCTAGTGGAGCAATGAGCAAGCAGCCACATGGTGCTCAGCTCCCAGTAGGGTCAAAGCCACGACAGTCCTTTTTTGTGCCCGATGTGGGACGTAAAGGGTTAAGATAAGAAACCTTTTTTTTTTTTTTTTACTACTGGCTAAATAGTGCATGTTCACAATGCTGGTCCATTTGCGTTACGGTGGTGGTGTGTAAATCCTTATGTGCTCTACATGTTCCCTCTGGTGATGTTTGTCATCTCTGGAAAATGGGTCAGGACACTCATAGAATCATAGAATTGTCAGGGTTGGAAGGGACCTTAAAGATCATCCAGTTCCAACCCCCCTGCCATGGGCAGG
>JAAGNO010001892.1:0-18403 GCA_033439905.1 Ceryle rudis
TCCTTTCCTTTCCTTTCCTTTCCTTTCCTTTCCTTTCCTTTCCTTTCCTTTCCTTTCCTTTCCTTTCTTTTCTTTTTCTTTCCTTTCCTTTCCTTTTTTTTCCTTTTTTTTTTTTTTTTTTTTTTTTTTTTTTTTTCTTTTTTTTTTTTTTAAATTTCTATGTAATTTTCCTCTTTTATAAACATTAACCTTTCCTACATATTATTTTTATGGCACATCAGAAAGATTTCCTTAAGACTTTTAATTGGAGAAACAAATTAAATTTAACCAAATGTGGAAGTTGTCATTTCTAGACTGGAGAAATTGTTAACCGACTTGACAAAGGATGTTCAAAATACTGCATTTAATTATGTATGAGTAGGCGAAATCAAAATAAACTTCATATAAATTGCATTTATTCGGGTAACAAATACATATACACACAAACACATACCTGTAGGCATATGTGCATCTATGCCTTACATTTGTGTGTGTTGCTCTAAAATTAATATTTTCACCCATTAGTTTTTTATTATTGAGGAATGCTTTCTCACAGATTGTCTTGATGAAACAATTGTATTACTCTTGACAACATAAAATTTTATTTTTAACTCAAAAATACTCCATCACAGCAAACATGGGAAGGTATAATTTTAACTTTGTTTCTGTGGCCAGTGGTATTTCTTTTTAACATTGTGATACTTTTTCAGATTATTTAATGTCTCTGTATATAAATATTTTAAAGTAATTAATTAGAATTGGGAAGAAGAAGAAATTTGTCTTCCAAAAGCTGTTTTCAAAAGCCTAATACTGTGATAAATGTTAAAATGCAATAGTTTCTCTGTTATTAGGTCTGTAAGTTCTGCCTAACTGATCTGTTTTCAAAGGTACCATCTGTGAGTAAACCTGAGTGATGTGTTTAACGATATTTGGAACTCTTCCAAGCTAGTATGAAGTTGCTTGGAAACATCAAGTGAGTTAACACTTGTTGTTTATCTACTTACTACCTGGCTTTTGTTAGACTGCCAGCAGTAATGACAGATGTGAAATTCCATAGGATCAGTGTTTGACAGAAGTCTTCGTGTATGTCCATATCTTTAGATAACAACACAGGTCAAAAATGGTAGCAGTGAAGACTTACATTTCTTGGTGTGCCACAGGAGAGATGGAGACCCTTACATGAAACTGAGCTGTACTGATACTCAAAACTTGATTTTTAAGTTAGAATCTGAAGGTAGATGAGCAGTCTTAATTGGACCATTTGCTATCCAGGGCAAACGACTTCATCAGTTCTGGACATAGGAGATGTAATGAAATTCTTCTCTGCTTTCTATACAGCCACTGAATAAACACTTACTGTATACAGTTTTGATTTTTGGTAAACATTCGTAGTTTGTTAATTCTGATATAAACATTAGTGACCCGTGTGGATAAATGGGTGTAATGAAAAGTAATTGGAAGTCCTGTGAAGCAGTTGGAGAAAATCAGTCTGTTACGACTACCTTTAGCATGCTGGAGTTTTGTTTTAGAGTTGTTACCAAATAAAGATACCTATAACAATGAAGATAAAGTATATCCTTCTCTCTAAACCTATGCAATTGTGATTTTCTTAACATGTAGTTTCATCAGCCTGAGCCAGAAAGGCACCTTATCCTGCTCTTGGATAAGTCAGTTGGTACTAGTGGTTATTTTTTGGTGGTTATTCTAGCAAGAAATTTTGAATGAGAATGGGGTTCATCGTTGTAAGGAGCTTCTAGTATGGTTGATGTGGGAAGCTTAAGTTCTTTTTGAAACTTTAAGTGAGATGCAGTAATCAATTATAACAAAAAATAGATTGGTTACTTAGGAATTCACAGTGAAGTACTGTTTTGTTATAGGTGATTTCTTGATGCCATCTGTACGGTGAAAGTCACCCAAAATGGTGATTAGCATGCTTTTTTTTATTAGTAGGCTCCCTTCACAAATTGAAAGGAAAGGTGATGGTGTTCAGGTTGAAGTTTCAAGCTCAGATCTGGCTTTTCCCTCCTGCATGGTTAATAGTTTCTGTTCCCTTTTGTATGTTGCTATTGGTGTTAAAAAAACCCTTTTCTCTTGTACCTGTCTTCCCTTCCTGGCCATGTTTTTCTACCTTTATTTTGTCTATCTTTGAAGTTATTGCTGGGAAAGCAAGATCAACAGTAATTCAAACTGCTTACTCCCCCATCTACCTCGTACTTCTGAAATTGTCTAATGCATTGTTACTATACAAATATTGTAGGATATTTTGTGCAAAAATACAATTACACGTAAGATTATTTCAGTTGTCATAAATCATTTGCAAACTCTTCCGTTCTCTACCATTTTCCAAGAATGCAGCATTTCTTTTTGTCCAAGATTTCTAAGAGTTTAGTGTAGGTCTTTGACCTGAGCTTATAAAATACTGTTATTTAAAGTCAAAAGGAGCTTGAGGACTGCGTTTCTGACAACATAGTTTTAACCTAGTGCGCTTTTTAAAAGAGTATGTCTCAGAGTCAAAATGTACTTTTAAATGGCTATGTTATTTTCTTTCCTTTGTTTGTTTCTAAATCAATGTTTCTATATTTTACTTGTAAGATGAAATTACTTTTCATGGAAACACATTTTTTTGATACCAAAAGAACATGTCATATCACCAAACTCTTGATTTGATGCTTAAAATGAAAGCATGCTTTTAATAGAGGGCTCAAATTCAATGTATTTTTATCAAGCCTGTGTGTATGGTTCTATGCAATCTTCTGTAGTTCATTTTCTTCCATTTAAGTAAATGCGTAAAATTATAGGGAAGCCTATACATGACACGACACAGCCCTGTTAGAGGGTTCAACATTCAGAAGCTGAGAAATGAAGCTACCATGATGTAAGTAAGAAAAATTAATGGTAGTTTGTAATTGAGCAACAGGATGCTATTTCTTCCTTTGCTGGATTCAGCTCTTTTCTAATCACTTACCACTCTAGTATTGTTGCCCCACTCATTTTTTTGCATCTTAAATGTGCTTCTTGCCATTGCTACTGCCCAGTAGCAGTATGAATGCTCAGAGCTTTTCATTTGAGTTGTCTTACTCTGTCAGTCTTACCCATCATTTATCCATCCACTGTTAGAAGGTCTTAGCTTTACCACTTCTGCCTTTGTGACGTCTTTTCGTTCAGCTGTTGCATCCCTGGTGTTTAAGTCCAGCTATTTGGGCATGTTTACGATGGTATTAAGAAAAATAAAGATGGTCTTCCTGGTTTTTTGGGTTTTTTTTAGTTTTTTTTTTTTTTTTTAGCATCAGAGAAATGATTGCAACAAGTCCTGCTGTGTTGCCATAGCACAGGCTGAAGTATGCTCATTCATCTTGTGGGAATGCTGCATGTGCAGTGTAGCAATGGGATAGGAACTTCAAATTATTAGTGCATGCTGAGCACAGATCCAGTTTACAGAGGGAAAAAAATAAATGTAATGATTAGCAAAAATTTCTTGAGTAAATGCAGACTTCTTTTTCCCAGATCTACAAGATGGCTAGATTTGGAAGGGTTGCTTCTGTGGAAAAGCACGTTCTTGATCCTCGTGACCTACGCCCCAATATCTACTCTTTGGTGGAAATCATAAAAATACTAGTGCTTCCAAGTGGCTAGAAAAAAAGAACTACCCTTTTTTTAAAAAAAAAAAAAAAAAAAAAAAACACACACAAAAAAAACCCTGTTCTTGGAAATGGCTGAGCCATTTTTGCTGACTTTGGTATGTAATGTTATCCCTTCCAGCTGCAAAAGTATGCATGTGACTAAGGACCCTCAGCAGTGGAAGGCAAGGTCATGAGTTTATGCTGATTTGATTTAGTTGCTTGAACCGTGTGCACCATGACAATAGTACCTAATCCCTGATTAGTTCCTGTTATTTGTAAATCTCAATTTCACCTAGTTTAGTCAGACTACTTAGAAAAACACCTAAATGCCGAATTGTACTTTTTGTGAGAGAACTTTACGTACTCTTGCTTTCTCTTCCATATTTATTTGTATTATGTTAATCACTATGGTACTTCAGTGTTTTATCAGCAGTATATGAAACAAGATGACTTATCCCCTGCCATACATGCATGTCTCCCTGCAGGGGTGGTTGTGGTATATTGCTGCTTCTGTTGGGAGTTTTATCAGACCCAGGCACATGTGAAACAGCGCCACAGTGCATATATTGCCTTCTATTGAAAATACTGGTTTGGAAAGCAAAACAGCGTGGTCTTCTAATTTCTGTGAATATATGTTTCATCATCTTGTATCAGTCTTTAGAACCATAGAATCATTTAGGCTGGAAAAGACCTTTAAGATCTTAGAGTCCATCCATTAACACTCCTCTACGAAGTCCATCACTAAGCCATATCCCCAGGCACCATATCTGTACGGCTTTTAAACACATCCAGGGCTGGTGACTCAAACACCTCCCTGGGCAGCCTGTTGCAGTGCCTGATGACCCTTTCAGTGACAAAACTTTTCCTAATGTCCAATCTAAACCTCCCCTGGTGCAGCTTGAGGCCATTCCCTCTTGTCTATCAGTAGTTACTTGTGACAAGAGACCAGTGCCTACCTCTCTACTCATCTTGTCTTATGTAGAAATTAACATGTTGGGGTTTTTTTCCTGGGGGAATTAAACAGAGCTTCAGAGAGCCTTTCTCCCTAGGGCTGCTGTGGACCCAGCCAGGCAATTCTGTAAAGATTAAGTCTGGGATTGTCTTCTGTAATTCAAAACATCTTTGGAAAGCAGTGTTATGAGTGACATCCTTACTGAGTAGCTACCTTGCAAACTTGCTTTAGTTCAGTGTGTAGGGAAACTGTGTGGATTTGTCCTTCACAACTTTTGCATTGTCAAGCACTGACAGAAGCTTGAATAGCCTAGTTTGTCCTCTGTCAGAGTGGAAAAGGGTTTTCTCACAAACTTGAGAAATGTCACTGAAGAGCCAGCAGGGACACCAGCATGGCTTTAAATTACAGGTTAGGTTGATCAGCTGTAAATATATACTTTGAACCAAATGAGACTGCACTCTGACAACTAACTCCCTACAGTGGTTTGTTTGGGTTTTCTTCCTTGCTGACTAGCAAGTTTAGCTTCATCTAGTTCTTGGTCTGCAGACTGAATTTGCCTAAGCACTGGGCCATCTTGGTTGTCAGTGATCACCCTGAACCTGCTGATAACATGAAGTTGTCATGTCACTCGACCATGTAATGTTGTATGGTCTGATGAGTTAACCTCAGAGCTGCCAGCAGATACTGAAATTGCTGGAAGGATAATTGCTTTAGAGTGACTTGTGGAGGAATCTGCTGAAGTACAATTTCTTGCTAACTGGATATGAGCCCTTAAAATGAGATCAAGAGACATCCTAAACTTCTGCCACCTATCCTAGTGGAACAAAGTGTTCTATGGTTGACAGTGCAGAAAGATGAGAAACGAAATGTGTTCTGTAGATAATTACACATCAGTGCCAGTAAGGTAACTGTAATTCAGTGCCAAACTCAAATTTGTCATGCCTAAAAGCTGGTAACTGCGAACAAGGTTGTAATCAACTTTCCTTCACATCTTCATGAGCTTCCTCAGAAAACAGGGCTCATCCTTGTGTGATAGTGTGGTGAGAACTGATGTATACAGGGAAAAGTTTGTTCAGTGTGTTTTTTGACAAAAAGGATTAATATTCCTTTGATGCTTTAACTATTTTGATCAAACATCATACCATTTCTGGCTAGTGGAAGTGTCAGTCTTTATGTGGATTGACCCAGTAATTACATGGATGCTTCTGATTATGGTGAACAAATCAACACTTGCATGTGTGTCATCCTTTGATAGAGGAAAGGTGATAGAGCAGTGTTTCACAAACCTTGGTGCCTTGTGTTGTATTAAGTAATCTACTACTTAAGACTGATAAAATGACTCAGTTTTTTGGATGGTTTCTTGGAATGGGATTTGGAGTTCCACTGAAGACTGTGGTAGCTTTATTATGTTGAATTTTAGCACAAGATTTCTGAGTTTGTCATTTTGTTATTGCTTGTTTTCCAGTGCTAATGGTTCTTCTGTAACCTGTGTCCTTATTTTTCCTTATTACTCAATAAAAGTCAATGAGAACTGGTTACTTTGGGAAAGAAAGGAACATGAAGGCTGGTAGGTCAGAGGGCCAGCTGCATGACTGTGATTCTGAGGTGAAGGGATGCTTGTCCCATGAGTTTCCCACTACAGAGAGAGATTGGGAAGTTCTCGAATAGATACTTTTTGGTGATACTTTGTTACTGTCTTCAGTCTTTCATAACTGTTACTTAACTCTTGCTGTTGTTAGAGGTATTGACAGCAAAGTACAAGTTTTGTGACGTATGTTGCCCCTTTTTTTTTTTTTAAGTTGGTAGTCTGTCTGGTTTAGTTCTGTGTTGTACTAAAGCTTTTTTCGTTAGTAACTTTTCTAGCTAGAACATGGTTAGTTCACCCGTACACATCTGAATAACCTATGATGAACCTGTTCTTAAGTTACTCTTAATAACTGTAGAGTGCTGAAGAAACTTGTACATCAGCATGACTTGTAAAGACACAGATACATTAAATGGTGCTACTGCTATTGGCTACATTCTTATAGTGTCCAGTAAACTGAAGTGTTTTAAATGCTAGACACTAGAGTTCAATCTGATTTGTAGCAGCACTTCAACATGTAACATTCTGTAAAAGATTTGGTGTGTCCCCCACACTTTATAGATTATTCTCATTTATGTGAGGTCTTATAAAATGACGTCTTTCTTACTGTCCTGATGTCTTGCAGGTGCTCTTTTATAAAACTTCTGTGAGGAACACTGTCTGCTTCCTTGAGTTAACATGAAAAGGTCTGTATGACAGGTTTTGAGCCAATTTATTATTACAAGTTTTATATAGGAAGGAGATTACCTTGTATGTGTGTCCACATTAAGGTTCTAAATCTTCCTTGAAACTTTTGGCTCTTCAGATGGTCAGACAGGTTACTAGATGATAATCACTGCATCTCAGCCATAGCAGCAGTTCCTGAAGCTGTATTTGTGTGTTTCCCTTGAGTTGTGTATGCTTTCCTTGCTTGGGAGGCAGTTAAGATGTTGTCCTATATAATTATGTGAGTGCTGACCCCACACGAGTGTTGAATGTCTGCAGCTGCTGTTTAGTTTGTTATTGTTGTGGTGGCCACAGACATGAAAGCATTGAATCTTAACAGGGACATGGTTGTAGCCACAGCGTGTGCGAGGTGAGTGTGCTAATTGGTGTCTCACTGCTGGTTTGTGGAAAAAGAAATCCTGAGGTGGATATACACTGAAGTCTTTTAGGAATTTTTTTTTTTTTTTTTTTTTCCTTTGTGTAGTGAAGGGGATGGTTGGCAGGAAGCGGTGTACTGCTTACAATTATATAGTTCTAGCCATTTGGCTTTGACAGGTTTCTCCTGTGAGTTTACCTTACATTTTCATGGACTTGGCAGGTAATCTGGGTACTGTTATGTCCTTAAAGGAGGGCAGTTTGACAACAGAGTCTTAGCTATTCTAGCACCTTCCCACTGCCAAAAGGGACAATCCCATTTTGTTTTCCCTTCCTCTGTTCTGTCACTTGCAATTTCTTTGGCATACATGTGGCTCTTAGCAGAGTCTGCTCACCATTGCTAGTGGTGAGGAACAGAGCTGCTTCTTTTGGTGGCAGCAAGCTGTTAGACTAGATCAGCTGGGCAATTGCATCCTTAGAGGGTCTGGAAGGAGTCTTTAAATCAGCAATTTCTCCTTGCCTGATTAGCACTGATTCTTTCCAAGACATTGGATCTACATGAATAGGCTTAAACCACCTATAGAAAAAAGTTTCACTTTCTGTTCCCCAAACCATAGCACTGGTCTCTTTCTTTCTCTTCATCTTTGTTGGTTCTATGGCATTCCACTTGGGAATAAAGACAAGGTGCAATTTGAGCATATAAAGAGTAAAAATCCTCTTTAAAAGTCCTCTTCTGAGTGTGCCTGTTGGTTCTATTCTCACTAATGTTCTGGGCGATGAGATTTTACTACACAAAGGAGCAAATCCAGGATAAGTGCTTCCAGATCCTCGGTTTAGCCCTCCTTTATTGGAGGGCAAAGAACATAGTGAATTGTCACTTCAAACTAGTCTACTTTCCAGGCTCTTCAGACAAGTTAACATTTTTTTCCCAATAAAAAGAACTGTGAAGGTGCTTGATGCAACTACCCCTTAGTGTTTTGTTTTTTCCCCCTTTTCTTGGAGTATGTGTCGCTCTAGACTTAGCAATACAAGTAATGAAAAAGCTTTTCAAATGTCCAGCTACTGCTGGAAATACTGTTTCCTCAGCCCGTGTCCAAGATGCCACAGGACTTCTGACAAAAGTTTTAAAAATTTCCATCAGCAGCATTTGCCCCATCATGGTCCAGCCCATATGGGGAAGTCCAAAGGACACTCCGTGTTCTACCATTAATTACTAAAAAAACCTCCGTTTTTGTAAATGTGGTTAATTATCAAGATCTGGTTTTGGCTAAAACCTCCTTTTAAGGCTTCTTAAAGATGATGGATGCATAGGGCAGAATAGAGTTCTGCCGCTCAAAAATTTGGTGGGAGTAAAGGGTGCTACTATAGTTTATTAAGCAAATAACTTCTGTAAACTGAATGTTTGGCTGATTGTTTCAGTTTTGAAGCTGATTGTTCCTTGAGTTAGTAAAAACATCACAACTAATAGAATGCCACAAACCCTTCTGAAAAGAAGAGAAAATTTTCTAACAAACACAACAATCAAAATAAGGTGCTCTTCTAAGTATTGATGCAACAGGTATCTAAGAGGTTGAAAGGTTAATTACAAGTTTTTCTTAAGCTCAGTCTGTTTAGGGAACAAGAATAAGCCAGGCTTGGACATCATTTTGCATTTGCTTACTGGAAATCTTGTTGCATTCTTGATTTCTACCCTCTTTCCAATTAAACAAGATAATTCAGATGTGATTTTTCTGTGTCTATTTAATTTTATTGTAATAGATTTTAGTTCAATAGGAAATTCAATTACATTACTTTGAACAGACCAATTTTTTTCTTTCTGCATGCACAGTGAATTAGCGTTGAAGTACATCTGTATTTTTAGGTTGTGAACTGTATGAAGTAGTTTGTGCTAATAAAACAGGTAAATTACATTTAAATTTTTGCAATATAGAAGATTGTTTAGTGTGTAAATGGTACTTAGTCTGCTTTGTGGAGTTAAGTACATCAAGAAGCTGTGTTCCTCAAAAAGACAGTAATGAATATATTATCAGGTTCTACAATTAACTGCTTAAGCACTTCTGTTGGCAAATGTTGTTGGCTTCTGCCTTCCATGAATGCAAGAACAGGAATTTCGTTTGAACAATAACCTAGAAACTTAAACATTTAACTCCTCTAAATATAACAGAGGGTGTACTTGTGGTAGTGTCCTTGTTCGCTGTTTTCACTTTAATATACCAGAGTATTCTTGCCTTTAGCACAGATCTGAAATTAAATAAGGTATTTCTCTTACAAAGAAATTCCATTGAAAACTTACAAGCATCGGAAAGCTACCATCTTGGCTGAAATGCTTTGCTGTCTTTAGACATTCTTAAGAGGTATTTCATCTGTAGAGCTGTCTAGGGTTGGTTTTCTTTCTGTCAGCACTAACCTAGTGCAGTGCTTGTTGCCATCTTGTCAAGTGCCTTGCATGTGTGAGTCTTGGGGTATTTTCTGGTATTTCACATCAACAGCTGAACAATCGTAACTAAAACGTGGTGGTCATGACTGTAGAATCTGGTAGGAGGACTCTTTGGATATTAGCACCCTTCAAATTAGCCTGATTGGACATGATTAGTCATGGATATGGATGTAATTGAGCTCATAGAATTTGTTAACTGGGAGAATGACAAAAAAAAATTCTCATTTCTTTCAGTACCCCCGGCCAAGATTACAGATTCCTTTTATGGCATGCAGGTGGAATGACAAAGTCTAAGAAATATTTCCAAATTTTCTTGAACTTTAGAAGAATCTAAAGGAGTATGTCACATTTGGGACAAATAAGTGTTTTGTTCTCTGTGCTGTCTGCTCCTTCTAAACCACTATTTTCTCTTTTTTTCTAATTCTGTTTTTAATTTTATGGATTTAACAACAGTCTCCAGTGTTAACTCTTCTTCTATTCCAATGTCTGCATTTTAAAGTAGTGGAGAAAATAGTCTTTCCAAAGTTAATTTGTTAAATAGTATGTAAACTTTGATGGTCTTCACTTAATTTATATATATTTATATTTCAGTGGTATTAAATTCCTCTGCTGTATTGTGTAAAATGCAGTGGCAAACTGACAAGAAGTTGCACTCTACAAAGTGATCTGTGAAATGCATTAGCAGCGCTCAGTATCTGTTTAAGTAATAGGTATATGAGAAGAATGACAGAACACCACAAACACTTTCAGTTGCTGCACTTCTTGAATTTACTGATAATCCATCAAAACCTTAGGATCTCTGTTTTTCTAATTATTGTAACTGCAAGAATTTCTGGGATGTCTTTGTCTAGAAAGAGTACAATGGATAAAAAGTTACTTTTTCCTGGAGAAAAACAAATCTGAAGAACATCTAGGAGTTATATTTCTGCATTCTGCCTTAGTAAACACAAGACCTCTGTTATAATAAGCATGATCTCTACAGCTACTGCTTAAGTTACAATTTGGTGTCTAGATTGTGTCTATTTAAAGCCTTTCCTGTGGATGGGTGTAGAGTACAGAGTTCTTGATCTTGTCTTTAAAATCTCTCAGCTGTGATGTGTCCTGGGACTTTCAGGGTTGAAAGAAGTTTGAGCACAGCTTGTGGAATTTTCTGCTTCTGTAAAGCATTGCTGAGGTTTCGTTAAGATGTAGAGCAGAAGGAATATTCTTATGTTTTATATATAAAAACATGTATACCACACACCACTGTGTGATTTAAACCTGTTGAGACCAAAGCCACTTAAGTCCTCCTGCAAATCAGAGTGAAAACAACAGACCTTGATCTCTTATTTTAATTTCAAATATGGTTTTGATAATTTTACTTGCCCTAATTTGATGCAGATTTTGCTCGTTTAAGGTATTAAATTTTAAATTAGCAGTTTGGCTTTTTGTTGGGTTTCATCACGCCTAGCCTGCAAAGGATAATGGGTGGTGGTCTGGTCAGTGGTTGTTCTACGAACAGAACTTGCATTCACTGTTAGCAGTCTGTGTTAATTTTAGTACTAGTAGCTGCTCTACAGTTGATGGCATTTATCCTAATACCTTTTTGAGTGGGGTGGGTTTCGTTTTTGGGTTTTTTTTTTATATCAAAATAAGATAGCATTGCATGGGGAAAATTGCCTTATAGCTATAGTTTTTGTTTGCCTTTCCCTTCCTTTCTCCCCACCCTCAGTTGACTTGATTCACGTATTCCTTTTGGAGGATTAAAAATCAGTTTTTAATGGGAACACTGAAACGATTTAGAATTCTAATTACAGATTTCTAATTAGTTTCAGAGTTTTGACCATTTCTTTAATAACTGTCTGTGTTTGAGACTCATAAGAATCCTGCTTTCTTGGATTGCCTAGGAAAGTGAAAAGTGTGTTATACAATTGTTATCTGCAGGAGCATTTCTTTTCTCCTTAAAACAAAATTATCATTAAAACACTTCTGGCTACCAAGATCAGGCAATAAAGACTTGATCAGAAAAGCTTTGAGAGGCAAATTCTGTCTCTTCCCATCTTGGATATTCCAGGTGGTAAAGGGAAACCAGTGCAGTTTTAAAGTGAAATAGGAAAAAGTTTAGTTGAATGTGATTGTGACATTCTCAGCTTTGTCCTGCTGCTTTTTCTAGCAAAGGCATTAAAAAGGTAGGGGGGTTGAAATCTCAGTTGGTTTCCTTCAGGTTTGAATGCTTAAGTAGCTGATATTGGTAATTTTTGATTCCTTCAATCCCTTGTGAAGTTTTAATTTGTCCTTTTAAATAATAACAATTTTTTAAAGCTTTATATAGTTCTGAAGAAAACTGTTTCCTCTAGGGCTGTTGGGTTGGAGCTTTGGGTGCTTATGCCATCTCTGCTGTGACTGCAGGAGTTTGAAATGCAGGAGATTGTCCTTAGTAGATGCACGTGATGTAGTAGGTAAGCCACCAAAGAACATAGGCTTGCTGTTTCTTATGGGAGATCAAGTTCTTTCAACCTGTATGATGTGGATCACAAGGATATTCTCTATTCTTGTTACACTTATTTCATAGTGGTCCTTTGTAGAGCAGTTAAAAGGTGTCCCTCTACTCTGTGCTGGTGAGGCCTTACCTGGAGTACTGTAGCCAGTTCTGGGCAGCCCAGTTCAAGAAAGAGAGAGCTACCGGAGGGAGTCCAGTGCAGAGCCGCTAAGACGATTAAGGGAGTGGAGCATCTCCCTTATGAGGAGAGGTTGAGAGAGCTGGGTCTTCTTAGCCTGGAGGAAAGGAGACTGAGGGGTGACCTCAATAATGTCTATAAATATATAAAGAGCAAGTGTCAGGAGGATGGAGCCAGGCTATTCTCACTGACGTCTAGTGATAGGACAAGGAGTAGTGGTACAAGCTGGAGCATAGGAGGTTTCGGCTAAACGTAAGGAAAAACATTTTCATGGTGAGCGTGACAGGCTGCCCAGAGAGGTTGTGGAGTCTCCTTCTCTGGAGACATTCAAAATCCGCCTGGATGTGTTCCTGTGTGACCACAGGGGTTGGACTAGATGATCTTTTGAGGTCCCTTCCAACCCCTAACTTCTGTGATTCTGTGCATCCTCTCCATTCATGATATTCCACTGCAGCTGGGCTTGTGACCAGTCAATCCCTTGTTCGATGATAGAACTTTCCCAAAATTTTTTTCCTGCGTGTCAGTAGTTCCAGTTGTATGACAAAAGCAAGAAGCAAGCAAATGTAAGCTTCTTTCATTTTTCTCACTTGCCTCTACTCTGGTGATACTAGGTGTGGAAAGCAGCAGATTCTTCTGGTGCTCGTGGGTTTAATTTTGTTGCTTCAGCCATTCATGAAGGGCAATTTGCAAATGTTAGTTACTGCAGCATTATGTGGGGTGGTTTGTATAGAAACTTAGCAGTGCGTTTAACTTTTTAAAATAAAAGCACTGATGACGGCCTTAAAACACTGAAAAAATTTTACATTTGTTGAACAAAAACAGTTTTCAAGTTGGAAGTATCAGTTGCTAGACAGCATTAATGATACTTACAAAAGACAAACAGACTGTAAATGATTGATATCTAACTCTTCGTGTCATGTGTTTCTACTCTACAAAGGTATAATGAAATGGAGAACACTCATTAAATCCATAGTGGTCATTTTTATTTTCAAGTTGCAACCTAAATGAGCTGTGTAAACCGTTTCTATGTTTTCCAGACTACATTTTGTAAGAAGATGAAGAGAAAACAATGTATTCAAGATACTGAGGGTCAGAAGCATGAAGGCATGGAAGGTAAGAGCCTGTGTGTGTGTGTTTAAAATATTCAAGTATATTATTCAGGTTCAAGCTGGGAAGGTCATATTTTACATTTGCTCTCCTATTTAGTGTGCTGCTTGTTTTGAAAGAAGTTGTTGTAAACATAACCATTATCTCAGCACATATTTCTTTAGCCTATGGGTTCCTCAAATTCTTTTCTGTCTCTTCTGGTTTTTACTTACTGACTTCTAGTAGCAGAACAAAAATGGAGACAACAGTGTTTATTCAGGAAAAAATAATTAATTTAGAGTAAAATTCCTTGAAGAAAAGTTATTTCATTTATATATTTTGAAAACAATTTCTAACTTTAACAAAATTGGGAGTATTTTTTATTAATGTCCATGATTGGGTAAATATCTGAGGATGTTCAGATTAAAATAGTTCTAAGACTAGAAAACTAAAATAAAGGTAGACAATGTGCATATAAGATAATAGAGAATATGCTGGTCCAATTTATTTCATGGAGAGACAGTGCAAACATCCCAGAGGAGAAAACTTAAGAGAATAATGTCTAAATGACTACATGGCCAATAGGAAACACTGTATGATGCTTTCTTTATTTAAATAGGACTATACCTAACTTTCTTCTGTGTTAATGGCAAATACTGGTACAGTAGTCTATAAAACATGTTGCACAGTATTTTTCACTTGAGATACCTTCTTTTAACTATTCCTCTGGCCACTGTCTTGACTATGTTAGACCTGAAAAAGTTATTAACTTGCTTTTAACTACAGAAAATTGTATCTTACTGCCTTATTATTCAAACCTAGAAGGACTTCGTTTCAAAAACTGCCAAAAATTCTAACTGTTAATGTTCCTAATACCAGGTGAAGAAAATGAAGAAAGCTGTTCCTGTTCTACTTTATTATATGATGGGGACACATGCCCCATCTGTTTGAATTGCCTTCTAGAACAAGAGATTGGTTTTCCTGAGAACTGCAGTCATACCTTCTGCATGACTTGTATTCTTAAATGGGCTGAGGTAAGACTGAGAACCAAGGTGTGTTTAGTTTTCAGTACTGTTACATCTAATCACTGCAGATTTTTGTTAAAGAAAATAGGCTATGCACTCAGACTTTGCACAGAAGTGTTTCAGTGTCCAGTTTATAAGCAGATCATAGGAAACTTTTTCCTTAGTGGAATTAAGTACTTTTTCTTTCACTAGACATCCTGACTTACTAATAATTACTAAAGATTAGAGATTGGTAAAAAAATGGTGTTGGCTCTTTGGAAGATCAGGCAGTATTATGTACGTGTCATAATATTGCAGTGTCATTAGCTTAATCTTATTTTGTTATCATTTATGCTGTTTGTCATACTGACAACTCTTAGGGCTGGGACCAATATGTTTTCATGTTAGTCTGCAATATGAGTCTGATAAAACTTTAGCTTTCTAACTCGAAAGAGAATTTAGCTAAAAGGTTTAATGCTATTCTGAATTTAAAAATTTCATTTTAATAATAATTATGGCTATTTGATACCTTTGTAGATAGTTCTGGAACCTTAAAATTGACTTGTTGAACAAATTCTTGATGATCTAGTCCCTTTTTCCTCGCATACGACCTTCAGCGATTGCACTAAGTCTGGTATCTTTACCTTTCCTGTAACTTTTTTCAATTGTTAATATAAAATACCAAACTAGATTTGCTTTATACTGTATTGGGAGGTGCTTTTTTTTTTTTCCTGCTTCTGTGCATTGGTTGCTCATTGTAATAGAGACCACTGCTTGGTTTCTTTGCAATAACGTGAAGTAAATGATGATTTTGGATTCAGTATATCCTTTAGAAGGTTGATGTCCCTTATATATATGTGTATGTATACAATACACTTATTTATGTATTATTTTTACTTACTGTATTTTTAACGTTCACTTTTGTGTTGTTACTGAAGGCAGTCAGTAGCATAAATCACTTCTGAAGATTTTTTTATGAACTTCAGCATACTCAACAAAGGTTACTAGATTAAACTTGCTTTAGATAATAAACAAGATAATAAACTAAGTCTCCTGTTGCCAGAATTTCTGTCCTGTAAATGATTAATTGCAATATTTTATTTATAAGAGAACAGGAAATTCTCATCCACAATTTTATTCTGACTTCCTCAGCTGGTTGTTATAGTGGCAGCTAAAAGGCAATAAGGAGTGATGTGTGCAGGGAAGCAATACAGTAGATAGAAGAAGGCTTGCTGCTGGATTTGAGCTTGATCACATTGTTAAACAGATGCTGTTAGGCCCAGTGAGGAAGGGAAATGATCTTGTTTTAAAGAGGTGTATATTCCTCGTCTTGTCAATTTATTCTTGGCATGAAGCACTATCCAAATAGAACTATCCAAGAGAAGCAACTTCTGAGTTTACAGGTGAAGTAAAGGTGATACCATGAAAGTGTGTGGGGGTTGTTTATAAAGATATGTAACACTTCTTCTTTCTGTTATTGATATCTGATGAATAAAACCAGCCAGCCTTCCTTTTGTGCGGATACTTGAATACTTGACAGTTGGACCTGTTGAATTTATGAAACCTCATTGCCTAATCTAGTTGTTTTAATTAAAAGGGAGGGAAGTGTTGAAAACTGCTTGACAAATGTTCAGAGGCTTCAGCTGTGAGTAGTTATGAGGTTTCATAGCTTGAAATGATAGAAACATATTACAAGCACATGGCTATTTGAAACATGCTGATGCCATGTGGGTTTTGTGTCCATTATTAATATTAAGTAAATGGGTTTTGTTCTTTTTTGAGAAGTGCTGTGTAAGATCTAGCTTTCTCTGCTGGTTCTTAGTTGTTCATAACTAACAAAAATGAAATGACAAGAAGTCAAATATAAGTCACTCTGAATAATGAAGGTATAAAAGCTATCTGTTCTTTAAACAATATGCTACCAGATTCTGTTTAGAGAGTAAGTATTTTTATTGGATATAAATAAATTGGATTAAAACCCACTATTTTCCCCATTTAAGTTCTGGAGTGCTTAACAAAATTGGGAGTAAGATTGAGTGAAATCTTTAAAAAAAATTAAAAATTAAAAAAATCCTACTGTTCCCATTACTTGAACTGCTCTTCTGTGTATCTACAGTTATGCTCCATAGACTTAAAGGCTTTGCCAGCAGTCTGTGGTCAAGTTGGATATTTCTTCTTTCTGTGTTGCATCTGGACTTCAAAATATAACAGGAGCAACTACTACTTTAAACTGTTGTTTTCAGATTGTACATAATCATTGTTCTTCTAAGAGTTTACGGCTTTTATATATAACTGTGTGGATACTAATTGAAACCCAGGTACTTTAGGCAGATATAAGAGTTTGTTTACGATTCTGCTGCCTCTTCTATCTATGGGAGATTTTCAACATTGTAACTGCAATTAAGTGTCCTGTACCAGCAGGTTTTCTGGCTGCAAAGAAGCAGTTTGAAGATCTTTCTTCTTAAGAAGAGAAAGACATAATATAGATGGATGTGCAATTAAAAGCAATATACAAAATTACTTTTAAGTGAGTATCTTCTGGTTCATTCTGTGGAGGGCTAAAAAGGGATAGGTAATTTACCACAGAACATCTTGTATATTAGTTCCTGATGGCTAAATCTGAGCATTTAGTTTCAGAATTAATAAGCATTACAGCAGAGTCAGTGCTGTATTTTCTTTCCCTGTGAGGCAAGGTGTCCAACTCCTAAAGGAAAAATGAGGGGGAGACCAGAATCCCCACTAAGAAACTAGTCTTTGAATTAACTTTTTTTTTTTTAAAGTCCCTTAAATTGTTCTGCTCTCTTTGGCTATGTTTACTGTAGTTAACTGAAGCATCTGAGAGCATCACTGTGCATGAAATTCAGTTGCCTACACTATTAAACTTTCCTGTGCTGTTAGTCTGTCATCCCGTCTGCCTTTGGCCATGCTAATCAGTGGTCTCCCAAGAATTGATGGGCAGCACTGGGCAGGCAGATTGTTGGGGATTGTTTTCAGTAGGCAGGCAAAGATTACCATAAATGTCACTCATCCTGTCCTAGCTGTCAGCCACTTCTATAAACTGACCTTCTGCAATTTACTAATGGAGAGTTTCATGCTTGAGACTTTGTGTTTCAGTGGGGTTATGTTGGAAGGTGATAAAGAGTAAAAGGCACTAATCTGTAGCTGAGGTTATTGGACACACCCTTCAGTGGGAGTGCTGAAGGACAGTGTAAATGAAGGGTTGCTTTCAGTGTAAAGAATATGTACATAACATTATACTGGCTACAAAACAAAGAGGGAGCTTTGGCTATTGTTATGTGTAGGAAAAGGGAGCAGGGGGGACACCAACATCAAACCCCACTATGTAGTCTTCAAACACTATTGGTATTGTTAAGTTACACCAAGGGAGGTAATTACATTATGTGTTTCTCTCGTCTGTAATACCACTAGGAGAATTAAACTAGTTGGGTCAAAACTAAATTTTTTAGCTTTTTTTTTTGGTATGCTTGCATTTTGTGTTTTAACTGGTTAAGCACATGTTCTAGTTTATTAAAATCTGTTGAAAAAGCATTTTAAGTAAAGCTAATGTGAAGGAAGGTTAACTAGGTATCTATGGCAAGCAGATTCACCAGTAGCCAAAACCACCTCAGCTAAGACAACTGCTTTAGCAGCAATAGTATCTTGCCTGCATTCATTAAAGGAAGACTCCCTTTATTTTTGTATTCTATTCAAAGAAAACAATCTTAAATTAGGAGATAAATATTTACGCTGCTTTACTGTAAGCTTTTTTAACTTCAGTTCTTCAGAGTGCTTATAAATATACTGGAGATTTCTAACTTTGCTATTCTAGTAAGTCCTCTCATGAACCTTCATGAGGGAAGAGTACTATAGAAAACACATCCCAAGTCAAAAAAAACCACAAGGCAGGAATCAAGGTGGTGAAGTCCCTCCCATTGTATGTGAAAATCAGGTTCGTGACCTCCTGAGGAACCTGAACATACATAAGTCTATGGGACCTGATGAG
>JAAGNO010001892.1:31674-44637 GCA_033439905.1 Ceryle rudis
GTTTTTTTTTGTTTTTTTTTTTTTTTTTTTTTTTTGGTGGGTTTTTTTTTTTTTTTTACATTTACTTTCCCATATGGAAAGTTTCAGTCTAACTCAGCGATAACTTACATTGTAGATCTATAACTAAATTCTGGTTTTACCTCAAGTTTGAGGGAATCTGAATAAGTATATATTTATTTTGCTTGTTAAAAAAATAAAACCTTTACAAATTTTTTGTGTGGACTGTTTTTCTGCAGAAAAGGCTATTCTGCTGAAGTAGTACATCAGTGTTTAGAACTTTGTTTCCAGTAGTATAGCGTACTAATTTGGAGTAGACTATTTGTTAGAGTTCTATGTTTGGCTTTGAAGAAAGCCAAATGTATATTGCTTTAACATAACATACCTTCTTCAAACTGCTTTACTAAATTAGGCCTTAATGTAAGCCTGAAATTAAATAAGAGGAAAGCTTTGTTCTCTGTCAGTTTTGCCTGCCTTTCCAGCTGTGCTGATGTTGGAAGTGTCACAGTTGCCTAATGTTTTTGGTTTTGTGCATTGTTTCCAAAACCAACTGCTACTAATACTTCTACTTTTCCAGAATTCCTTTAATGTCTTATGGAGCTGAAGCTGAAACCTTTCTTCTCACTTCTACTACAGTGGCAGGAGCAATTCTTCCGACAAATATCAGGCCTTTGGAAAACTTTGGTAAACTTTTTTTTTGTAAGTTTTATTTATAGCTCATGTGAAGTATTGCTAAATTATGATTCTCAGGAATCAAAAAAGATGATATAGTTACAGTTAACAGAAAAAAAATCTGGTTTGATGCTTTTTGGTACTATTGCAAAACTAGGTGATTTATTTGTGAAATTGAGATACAGAAGATGAACCAGCCACCCCAGAGCTGGCATAACTGTTCTTAATTTGAAGATTGAAATAATTAGCATTTTAAGTAACTTAATTCAATTTCTCAATTCAACACTTTCTTTCGTGTTACACCTTCTTTTCCTGTTGTACAAAGATAGATCTCATTTTGATGCGTTAGGAATGGTTCGATCTATTTCAGTGGTATATTGTGCAGCATGAGCAACCAGCTGTTTTCTGAGAGAGGAGTGGTGAGGAAACAGTGCAGTGTATGGATCTGTGTCAGGATGCCTACAAGCTCTACAGGGTAAAAGCTTGCAAAAGTGGTCAAGCTTCAGGATCTGACAGGAATTTAGCAGAATCAAGACATGGAACGAATTACGTTCCTCCTGTTACTTTAACAGCCTCTCTCTCCATACTCAGCAAGAATGTAGTTTCTCTTCCAACACACTGCACAAGGTCAATGAAGTGAAAACAAAGGAGTGTGCTGTTTTTTGAGGCTAGAGTTAATACCTTCTTTGAACTGGGTATTATACTACTTTCACTTAACTAATAGGCAAAGAGATAGGAGAGATTTGGGTCTAAGCTTACTAAAATTGTGAGGAAGTGAATTGCTGGAAAAGAGTTAAGCAGTAGAAGGATCATGAAAATGATGCTTTATTCATTCATATTCTTCATTCTTGTTAAAGAATGTTATTTTGCCTCCATGTTCCCCACTGAAAAATGGATAGGTTGCTTCCTCAGGCCTCTGAAGTTTGGCAGTGCAATTTAACTGATCCATAACCATTTCTGCTCCTAGTAGTAATGAATATACATGCTAGCTCATATCTCTTGACTCCTCTTTGCCTTTCTACTTACACAGTCAGGCTTCTTTGCTGGTATTAAAGCATTAAAATAAATAAATATTTTAAAAAACCCCAACCAACCAGACAACAACAAACACACTCAAACAGTTTTTTCACTCATCAGAAAGATGCAGAATATTTAAATAAGCTTGTGATTATTTTTCAACATTGGACTATTTAGAACATGTGAGTAATTGCTGTTGATATCTGCAACTGATCTACATATGCTGGCAACATTATCAGCTCTTAAGGCAGAACATGGAACAAAATCCTTTATGCTATTTCTTGGGAGATGCAGCAGAGTTTGAATTTGAGTCTTGATAAGGAATGAAAAAGAAATCCTTTTTTTTTCCCCCAGATTTTTTGTTTTAAAATCTGTATTTAGAACAGAAATTTCTCAATTCTTGTCTTGATTAGAACGTTGAAACTTTAAAAACATTTCACTTCCTTTCCTAAAGGTATGAGTTTTGAAATGTGAAATAATGTAGCTAACAAGACACAGAAAATAATCTATTATTGTACGTTTCTATACATTCTGAACTAAAGTTCAGATGTTAAATGTAATATATTACTTCCACTGTGGACAAAGTTGAAGATGGTCATCAAGATTGAACCCGAAAACCCTGCAGTGTGTTGACACTAAAGCTTTAAGTCATCTTCTGTTTTGACTTAAAGACTTTCTACTGTTAAGGAACATAGAGGAAGTAAGACACAGAGTCTTCTAATTTCCTAGTGAAACTAGGGGATGATGATGTCCCTTGAGGATTGTGATCACATTCTGTTGAGTGCATGTTCCTTCCTCATTCAGTTTTTATACGGCAATATTTTATACAGCAATTTTACATCCTGAGGAAATGACAGACATGCACAAGAAAAGGTAAGGCTAAAAGTAATGAGAAACCTAACGTGAATACTGTTAGAGATGCATGGCAAATATATATATAAAGGAGAAGAAGGTAGCAAGGCCTTCTCTTACAGGAATTATGAGAGATGAAGGAAAAGGCAGAAGATGGAGGAAACTGGACCCTGGGACTTTCTGCGAAGGTGAACAACAGGAGAAAAAATGAAGAAAATACTGAAAATAGATGCATACACACAGAAAAAAATAACAAAAGAAACAAACCAAAAAAGTACACAGTTTTGCATCAGAGTGGTAGTTGACGGTTGTTTCCAGAGTTGTGCAAGGAGGCATACAAGTATTGATGATGGTCATAGAACTGTACTGCCCAAATCTTCCCTGTAGCTGGTGCAGTCCTTTTAGATTCTCTTACCATTAGTCTTCTTACTAATTCGCCATTAAAATACACTATTGTTATAGCAATACCCTTATGACTTAGGCTGGCATTGTGCAGTTCTTTTGCGAGAATAAACTTTTTTTTAAAATAAATATTTAGTGATGCCTAACGATTTAGAAATGCCTTGTATTCAATTCAAGTCCAAAGCTTGTGAAGCTTGTCTGCTAAGATTTTACAAGTAGAAAGGAATGCTAAAAAGGGGATTGTGTTTCACAAGTAGTCTTTGAAAGGGTTACAAAACTAACCTGCCTTTTAATTTTGTCAGGATTTCCGCATTCCAGTATTCTGAATTTATTTATTTATTTATTATTCTTGTAAGGTGATTTCTTCCCCCTTGAAGAAAATCACCACCAATATTAAAATTTTTTAATGACATGTAACATCAGACCTCCTGACTGTTTTAATAGATTTAAAGAATGTAGTAGGTGCGAGACAGCCACATGAGGCAGAGTAACTGCTGGCTAACCACTGCAGAGGCATTTTCGGACAAAATTATCAGGCGAAACAGTTACAGTAGATACCTCAAATAGTGCCAGTCACCTAAAACACTTTTGGAAGTTCTTTTCAAAAGAAAACAACATGCATGGTAAATATGGTACCTTCTGTACAATTGGTACTGTTGGTTTTCATTATCTTAAGTGGTAATTTATCAGAGGATGTCAGAAAATCAAAACTACTTTTTTTTTAATGTTCAGGCAAATCACTGTGTGTTTACATGGGAGATCAGAGGAGGTGATTATAGTCCTACACTCTTTCTAACCTTTCACAGGCCAGCAAGGTGCTTGCGGAGTTACTTCTTTAAGGTTATTGGTTTATATGTTTACATTTAATAGACAGTGATATGGGTTTTGTTCTGCTAACAAAGTGGCAGAAAGAGGTTTTTGTGTTGTTACTTACTTGTCCTATTCCTGTCTTCTTTTTATATCATCTGTTAAAGAGTGCATTTAACAAATATTTTAGTGCAGTAAAAGCATGGGAAATAATAATGTTATACAGAGAGTTAGAGTCAAGCGTTTAAGTGTGATAGGATAAATTCATTACAAAATCCATAACAATTGATCTTTCCTAGCAAGTTTCCACAGTTTATGTAAGAAAGAGAAGCTGTAAAAAAGTATTAATTTAAACACCAAATTCTTGCTGCTTTCTGAAATCTACACAAAGTAGGAAACAAATTAATGGACATCTCAATAAATTATTTCTGAAGCGAGTATTATATTCAAGTGTCTTTACTTAATTATCATTCATCTTTAATTCTTGAGCTGTCTGTCATAAACTGTCATAAGTATCAAGAGTACAGTCTCTTCCCTTTGCAGCAAATATAACACAGCTTCCTTACAGAGACTTCTGTCAGATTGTGAGTAGCATGAAATAAAAGTACACAGTATCAACACAAGAAGTCCTGTGCTGCAGTGTGCAACTTACAGTCATTCTTCTTAGAGCTTTAGGGTTTTTCTCTGTGCCCTAAGCCGCCCAAAAACTTGCACTCCTTATTCAGTTTGGTAGGTGCTGCAGGCACGCTGAGTGCCTTGTGGCAGAGCTTAGGTGGCAATTTGCCATGGAGTGTGCAGGGTCTGTCTTAAAACTGGTCAGTGAGTTTGCCCTGTGTGAAATTCAATTCGGTAGGGATTTATGCTGTCATTGCTGCTTCTGATTGACTGCTTCCCATGTGTTCTCTACAGGTGGACCTTTAAAAATGTTACTTTCTGTGGTATTGCACTTCACCTGTGTAGTATTGAGGCTTCACTGCCGACAGACTTGCATTATGGAATGACAGCAACTGCTATATGCTGACAACATTGTGTGGTTAATTTGTTACTTTTCTAACACCTTAAATGCTGGCTATATTTGAACAACGATATCAATAGCAGTTTCATTTTGAATGCCATTCCTGTCTATGTAACTGTGCTGGCACTGCTTCTAAAATGTGCGTTTAGATGCCTAACATATCACTTTGTTAGCTTGATTCTGTTCTTTAAAAAAAAAAAAAACTAAACTGCATTACAAAAAAACCCCAATCTGCTGTGGCAGCATTTCATGCTAAATCCTAAATTTTATTATTTAAGGATAGCTGTTAAACTGGAGAACGTCATATTTTGTTCTTAACTGTGCTTGGATGAATGGTTATTAACAAACTTTAATGTATTCTGCTATTATTAGAATCTTTAGGCAAAGGATATGCTGTTGCGTGTACCCAAGAAGGAGAAGAGAAAAAGCAAGCTTCCGGTTCATCTGGCACTAGAGGAACTAGAAGAAAGTCGGTTACTACTACTCCTAGAAGAAGATCTGCACGAAATAGCAAAAATGAGACTCTGGGTCAGTCTCGGAGCTCGCCTCGGTCAAGCAGCTCTGCATGCGGTGCTCCTGATGGCAGTAACCCACCTCTGAATAAATCTCCTTCAGAATCAGAGAAGGCTCCTCCAAAACGAAAGTCTAAAAGAGCTGTTAAACAACAAACACCTGTGGCTAAAAAGAAACTGAGAAGTTCTGCACGTTCTGAAAAATTAGCCAGGAATTCAGTGGAAGATGATGACATTGCTGAGTCTGAAGCAGTTCTATCATTAGATAAAGACCAACAGTCAGATGAGGAAAGCAATAGCACCAGCCTTCCACAGAATAATGTGGAAACAGATTCTGCTAATGGATTGGAAAGCTGTAGTGAACATGCAGAAATTGAGGAAACTCCAGGAGAATATCACAAAGGTGAAGATATTTCGGGCAGTGTGGATGTAAGTTTTTCTGTCCAAGAATCTCAAGCCCTAACTTCAGCATGTGAATGTCAGGAATTTCAACCAGAAGGAGTTTCTGAAAAAAATGTAGATCTTAACAATCAGGACATCTGTGAAAATACTCTTGAACAAATGGAGACAGTAGTTAGTCCCAGAGATGAAGTTGCACGTGACCATGCAACTTCTAAAAAAGTAGATGAGACATTGTGTAGTCCTCAAAATGAACTGATGGAGAATGTAGAAACTTTGACAAAAATAGAACAACCTGTAGCTAGTCCAGAAAACCAACTTTTGGAATATACAGAACCTTTGGGAAAAGATGAGCCATTAGAGAGCCCCAGAAGCGAATTGCCTGAGCATCCAGAAGCCCTAGAAATACGTGATTCTGAGGCTGAAGAAAAAACAGCAGTACACTGTGCAAGTACAAATATTCAAAACTTAAAAACTGTTCAAGATGAAGAATCAGATGCGTTAATACACAGTCTTTCTATGGACAGTACATCAGAGCAAGCCTTAAAAGAGAATGCCGTGCCAGAAGGTGAAGAGGGTAGAACTTCAGAGTCACACCAGGTAAACGCTGAACAGAAACATTTTGGTGAAGATAACAATGAAATGATACCAATGGATTGTGACTCATTTTGCAGTGACCAGAATGAACCTCAGATTGAGCAATTACCACCAGTGGAAAGTACAGAGCAAGAAGAAGTGAACTCTTTACAGTGTGATGTGGGAAACTGTACCTCAGTTTCAGGACTTTCTGATGAAAAAGGTGAAACTATTTCTCAAGAAACAGAGTGCCAGTCGGAACTCAAAAAAGATAAAAAGACTCGAACTAGAAAGTCTAGATTTCACTCTCCATCAACAACTTGGTCTCCTTCTGGGAGAGAGGGCAGGAAGTCTCAGTCACCATCACCTAAAAGGGAGATGACCAGAGACAGGAGCTCACAATCACCCAAGAAGGAAGCTGTAAGGGAAGGAAGAAGATCCTTATCTCAGTCTCCAAAGAGAGAGACAGTCAAAGATGAGAAAAAAACACCACCTCGATCTCCCAAAAGGGAAACTATCAGGGAAAGCAGGAGATCATCTTCTCGGTCAAGAACTAAGGATTTGTCTCCAAGGCAAAAATCTAGATCTCGAAGCAGTGATAGAGATAGTCAAAGAAGAGATCGTGACAGAGAAAGAAGAAATAGGAGGTGGTCCAGGTCACGATCACGGTCTAGGTCAAGATCACGATCTAGGACAAGAAATAGAGGTTCTTCATTCTCTAGAAATGAGAGGGACAGTCATTCACCTCGGTGGAAAGAGAGATGGGCAAATGACAGCTGGAGGAGTCCCAGAGGAAATGATCGATACAGAAGAAGCGATCAAGAAAAACAGAATGAAAGCCTTAAAAAAGAGAAGGACAATACAGAAAAAAATGATGATGATGATCAGTGTTCTTCTGACAAACGGAGGAATGATTGTCCAGACTGGGTAATGGAAAGGATAAACTCCATTCCAGAAGTCAGGACCAGAGAGAGAGAGAAACCCCACTGGGAGGACAACAGGCATGATAATTCAGGACAGTCCTGGAATAAAAACTTTGGTTCAGGTTGGATTCCAAATCGAGGGAGAGGTCAGCGTGGCCGAGGAGGGCGTGGAAGAGGTGGTTTCATGTATGGAGACCAGAGTGAAAATCACTGGCAAAATAGAAAACCTGCCTCAGGGAACTCAAATGGTTCTGGGAATGAAACTTCGAGGTTCCCAGAACATCAGCCATACAAGCGTAAGAATGAACAAGATTATTCTTTTGATACGCCTGCTGACAGATCTGGGTGGACATCTGCATCCAGCTGGGCTGTGAGAAAGACTTTACCTGCTGATGTGCAGAATTATTATTCAAGAAGGGGACGCAATTCATCAAGCCCACAGTCTGGATGGGGAATGAGACAAGAAGAGGAGACACCTGAACAAGGTATTCATAGTTTTGAAATATAATAGCTAAGTCACAGCTGCAGCAGCCCGGTAAAATCCTAGTCACATTGACCTTGCTCAAGTTGATGTGTTCTTCAAAATAATTTGACATGAATATATATTCTGTTTGCAATATGGAGGTTTGTAGATGTGGGGTTTGGGGAGCCCTAGTGTGTTTGGTGGTGTTTTGATGGCTTTTTGGTTTTGCTTAAACTTAGGTGTAGCTTAAGGACTACGCTCATGAAGAATGCTTCTTAAGTAAATCAGTTTGGTTGAAGAGAAGGCATATCCATGGTTACTTGTAGCATCTGCATACCTTTTAAAAAGGGTTCTTTTTTTCAAGGAGACTTGCACATGCAGACCCACACAGTAGATTCTTGAGATGACAGATTATTCATGTTGACATTTATCTTGCTTCTAAAGAAGGTTTTTCCTCTTTATATGCTTTAAAAAAAATCTAGGGAGACTTGTAACTGCAAAAATGGTACTTTTACTGTACTTTGGCAGTAAAATTCCTCTAAAGCCTCAATGGCAGTCTCATTTCTTGAGTGTTTTATATTGAACAGGTAACTGCCCTGACAGAAATAAACTTTTTGGTAGAAAGTGAGTTAGCTGTGGCTGCGATTGATTCTGAATAGCTAAGAAGTCATCCACGGATTATAAATGCTCTGAAGTAAAAGACAGATGCAAATTGTTTAAAAACTTAAAAATCCAGTTCTGAAGGCCACCATGCTTGCACTTGCCCATTGTCTCGTTTGTCTTTCATTTTTATCCATTTTCATCCTATATGCCAGCACTTTTCTTCCTTTTTTTGAAGACAGTTGCATCAGTGCCGCCTTAGTTTTGAGGCAACTTTCTCAACCTTCAGTCTGCTGCTGGCAAAATTTGTCAAACCATTACGTGAAAGGATGGTTTGATTTGCAGACTTTATTTCATGTAGCTCAGGAACAATCACACTGTTATATTCACTTTTGGAACCTGACTTCATCTGAGAAGAGCGCAGTTATCTCTCAAAACGGGAGAAAACAGTCTCGGTTGGCATCGTGACACACCAACCCAGGCAGCATGCTTTTGCTGACCCTGCTTGAGCTGGGAGCGTGGGACTAGGTGGTATCAGTATGTGCCTTCCAACCTCAGTTATTCCGTTATTCCATGATCTTTAAAAAAGGCGATCTGGGGTGAAGCATAAGGGTTTCTGCTCCAATCCCTGTGAATTAGGTGACAGGGTTCCTCAAGGAAGGGATTCTAATGGAAGGACTTCATAACTACAACCCATCAACTGTTTCTTAGAACTAATTCCCTGACTTTTGGAAGGTTTGCTGCTTGTTACTAGACTTAAAATATTTTGGCTTCTGTTGAAGGCAGAGTGAGGTAGTAAAGAAGTGCTACCCCAAGAGGTTATATTTGCTTTTAGGCTTTGTGTTTTACCATTAAAGGCTTTTCAAACAACTGTTTCCAATAGAACATCTTTGAAATTGTTTGAGGATGATTTGTTATTGTGTAGAAACCCAACAGCACAGTTAGTTACCAGAAATGTCTACAATGAGTGTTTGTGACTCAGGCAGAGGAGAGCAGAGCATTGCATAATGTGTGATAATGTGTTCACCTGTGCAACCTGCCCTAGGTCACCCTGGGTGATCCTGCTCTGGCAGGGGTGTTGGACTAGATGATCTCCAGAGATCCCTTCCAGCCCTGCCATTCTGTGATTGTGTGTGACTAACCTTCTGCAATTATAGAAGCTGGAGAAGTCATGTTGTCTTCCTGCTCTTTGGGGAAGAATTACTGTGTCATTATGACAAAATAATTTATTAGCTGTGCCGTGGAAAGAAGTAAACAGAAATTCAAAATGCAGGCTTCTATAGTAGCCTGAACTTATTAAACTTGGAAACTTGCGTTTGGCTCCATGACGTGTTTGGTGGTAAGTGTAATAATGTCTTTAAAATAAGCGGTATCCTTAAAATACTCAGATGATCGAAAGCTTTTTAATACTCCATACTTTGTGAGGAGTTTAGACACCTGGCTCTACTTCTGCTTTATAAAGTACAGATTTTATACTTCATAACACTGTCTGTTTTTTTTCTTTTGATAGATCCAAACCTCAAAGACCAAGGCACGCAACAAAGCGATGGTTCTCAGTTACCAATAAATATGATGCAGCAGCAAATGAATGTAATGCCACAAGTGAATGCGCAGCACCAACCTATGAATATCTTTCCATATCCAGTGGGCGTCCCTCCTCCCATGATGAATATGCAAAGAAATCCTTTCAGCATCCACCCTCCGATGCCCATGCATCTCCCTGCCGGAGTGCCTCTCATACAGGTAGCTGCTCCCACAAATTTGTCTCAGGGATTACCTCCGCCTCCACCTCCACCCCCACCATCTCAACAAGTCAACTACATTGCTTCACAGCAAGATGGAAAACAATTGCAGGTATGCTTTATCAGAAGCCACGGTGAGAGCGGCATTAAAGTAATACCAGTGAAGGGTTTCTTATATTGAATACCATAGTCTTGATAAATTTATACTTGCAGTTACTTTCTCTCTTGCCTGTTGTCTTCCACCCCACGCCAAATTTAAAGTGGAAGTGTCTGTGAGGATATGAGTTGTTTTGGGGCGGTAACTTGTAAATAACTAATGCACAACACCATAACTGGGGATTTGTGGTAATGAGGTGGTCCAGCTGGTAAGGGAACACTGAAAAGTTTCATCAGTGTTGTCCATTACCTTTTTATTCTTGGAAGTGCCCTTGTTTCCAAAACTGTTTTCCCCTTCAAAACCTGAATTTTAAGTTTTAGGGGATGCATGAATCTTTCAGCAGCATATAGGAAGTCACCTAAATAACTTTGTTGATGTTCTCATCCCATGGGGTTGTCTCAGCAGAGGAACATTATCAAGTAGCGCATGGCACCCATTTGTTCCACACTTCCATTCTCCAGCTGTCACTACCTCAGCAGCTTCCCCACACACATGCATTTGCCATTCTGTTTAATGTTTTGAGCCTTTTTGTTAATAATTTCCAAGATTTCTTTGGTATGTTTCACTTCCCCCTTCTTGCCTGATTCTCTTGGTTGTGTGTGCCCTGTTGGAGACCTAACTCCCACTTTGGTACTCCAGTTTCAAAAAAACACTGCTGTGCTTGGGGCAGGTCACGCCATCTTTTTATGCCTTTCAAGATAACTTAAAACAAGCTTTGTGTATGTGAGCTCCTCCTGTAGCCAGCTGTTTATATTTAGAGCTTTTCTATCAGGGAAAGGAATATGAACAACTTCCAGGAGAACGCATGGCCTTGCGAGCAGATGTAACGCTCCATCTGTGATGTGTAAAGGGCTCTTCAGGGCTTGACTGAGGTTTGTGCTTTTCTTCTGTTGCAGGCTGCCTGCTGTAACCTAAAATGCTTTCCTCTGCATTCCAGGTTGAAAAAGTGATGTTCTAGAGTAATGATTTCTAACTCTCTATTTTCATGCATCATCTCTAAAGTTTTGAAGCAGACTGATAAATGGCTTACCTTCTTTTCACTTTCAGCTGCTGTTAGTCACTCCTATTCATTAGCTGAGAACAAAAGGGGTTAAGTACTGTGGGGAAATACTGAGAGGGGTTACAGGCCATATGAAATACTTTCATACTCTCTAAGGTAAAACAGTGAAGTACTGTTGGAACAGAAATGCTGATAGATTGCTTGTTGATTTGATTTAATTAGAGACAGCAGGTATTAAATATTTTCACAATTGAAAATTCAGTAGGTTTAACCTCTACAAATATAAGAAGTCAGAATGTAGGCTACAGACATCTGTGCAATACAGTATCCACTGCAGCAATAAATGTTTCTATAAAGACTGTGTAGTGTTCCCAAATACAATTGTTAGTAAAACCTCTGTTATATTTGTTGCTCTTACCTGCTTTTGTGCAATGGTGCTTGTGAGCCTGAATGGTCTTGGGAGCTGTTTCTTCTTTGAGCTTTCATTGAACAAGTCCTTGGTGGCAGCGCAATAGAAATGACTGAATACTGCAGGCCCCCACCTATCCTTCCTGTTGAGAGGAAGATGAAGAGAGTGTGCTGCTGAGTGTTAGGATGCTGGCTATAACAGCTCAATATCTGTGTCCCTTCCAAGGAGCTCAAATTCCTGTTTCATTATTTTCCATCTGGATAAATCAGATGTGAAAAAAACAATGGTGTTATCTGCAGAAAACTAGCATTTGGGGTAGCCTGCCAGAAACATGTTGGGAGGCTGCGTTCTTGGCTTTCACTAAAAATGACCTCTAGCTGAGGTCTGAGAGCTGCTTAATTTCTCAGTTCCAAAGCATCAACAGTGCCTCTGGTCTTTTGGTGATGTTTGGAACTGTATAGAAAATGGCTTTTCCTGAAGAACAGATCCTGGCTTCTACCAGCATTTCGCTCCCACCTCCAGCAGTCTTGTAGGTGTGTTTACATTTGAAATTCATTCACAAGTTCAAGCTGGTAACAAACATGAAAATAAATGGTTTCAAAGCAGTGTCATTACCATGCAGGAATGCAGGTGTGGTTTGAGGTGACTTTCTGTATGTATGTTTAGGCGCTGGTTTTAAATAAAATTTAAAAAAACCCTCAATCTGATTTACACAACAGGGCTTCCTCTACATTCCTGTGACAAGTAGAGAGGTTCTGCAGCCGTAACCTTACTTCCTCGTGTGCCAGCACCCTCCGTGCCTGTTCTCAGGATACCTTTCTTGCTTTCTCAGTGGGATCAGAGCCAAAATCTAGCAACAACAGTGGTGGTGTGGAGGATGCTTTACTTTTCAAGCCTTTTTTCCTTTCCTTTGAGTAGATCTGATAGAATGTGTGTACCTTCCATAATAATGGAGGGTGTGGAAATTAGCTAATGAATCAAAGCATGTAATATTTATGCTCTTTCTATAGATGCTGAGACTTTTAGAAAGGCACATTGTCATACTGAAGGATAACGTATTAACTACTGATAACTTTTTAAAACAGGGTATTCCAAATGCTGTTCATGTAAGTAATAACATGAGTGCTCCAGCCTTGCCTGCTCCAACAGCAGTCCTGGGAAATGTGGGAACAGTTCAGGGACCAAGTTCGGGTAATGCAACATCGTCAAGTCACATGAAGAGCTCTAATGCAGCTGTAAAATCAGGAGAAAACAAAGCAAGTGTAACGGTGGAAGCTAGTGCAGATAGCTCGAAGAAGGACCAGGCAAGTTCAAAGCTCAGAGTATATTTATATATACTGGTTTATATATTTGTATATAAAATAGATAATTTTTAAATATATATATTATATATATAAATTTTGATATGCTAAAAAATAGC
>JAAGNO010001895.1:7589-20763 GCA_033439905.1 Ceryle rudis
AATATCTTCTTTCAAGAAAAATTACTTAAAAAGTAGTATTGACCAACAAACCGGGGGGGGGGAGGGGGCACCCCGGGCCCACCGCGAGGGGCCCCTCCCGCCCCCCCCCCCCCCCCCGAGTCCGGGTCTGTGACGCCTCCTGAGGGCTGGAGGATGCCGGTGGGGACCTGCTCGGATGTGTCCCATCTTGGCGTGGTGGCTACTCACGTGTTTCTGGCTTTGTTGAAGGAGCAAGCCTTGTTCAGGGGGTCCGGTGCTTGGTCTGCTGGGGTCACCTTCAGGTGGCAAGTGATGTAAATCTGTGGGGAAGGTAAGGGAGAGAGGTGGGGATGTGCTGGTGGCAGACACCAGCTTGGTTTGGAGCTGGTGGGGGGACACATGTAGCCTTACCAGGTTCCTGGCATCCCCTGCGAACCTGAAGACGTCGATCCTGAAGCGCAGTACGTCTTCCCGGGGCCGGGGGGTGATGAAGGCAGAGCTGGTGTCGTCCGATCTCCCATCAACCAGGCACCTAGGGTGTGATGGGGATGGGGGGTCAGCATCCTGGTGGGGTCCCCTTGGCCCAGCGCTGCTGCTGGTGGGTCTCCAGTACTCACCCATTGAAGTCAATGATGGCGTAGTGGGGTGAGGAATCAGTGCCAGGGCTCAGGGCAGCCACACAACTGTCCACAAACAACCGCAGTGGGACGTGGCTCTCGGTGCCCACCTCTGCTTGGATATTGAGGACATCACCCAGTTGGAAACCGGTGAAGGGTCTCTCGGCACTCCAGTCCTCTGCAAGGGAGTGACAAAGAGGGGTATGGCTCCAGCTGTACCTGAGCTCATAAAGTACCAGAGCCAAAAAAGTGGAAGCACTGATGTTTGCCATGGGGTGGGTTGGCTTCTACGGTGGTGTGCCAACCGGGAAAGGGTGGAAAAATCACCGTCTGCAGGTCAGGATGGCTTCCCACCTACCATTCATGAGACGCAGGGAGAACACCAGCCTCTCCTCTGCCGACAGTGCAGAGCTGAAGGGAGCCCAGGTGGGCTGGATGGCGTTACTGCTGATGTTCTCCCTCCTGCCAAGGACCACCATGCATCAGGACACAGCCCTGTGCCAGTCCCCAGGGACTGGGCCGGAGGGGGTCTTGAGGATGGGGAAGCTTTACCTGGGGTAGTGACACTCGATGGGGATGACAGCAGGGTTGCTGCGGATGATGACGGGGTTGCTGGCAGGGCTGGGGTCATAGTTGAGGAGTGTGCGGTAGATGAGGGAATCTGGCGTGATCTGGGCAAAAAAGCAGTGAGAAGCTGGCAGAGAGGCCACACCACCTCCCACTGCTACCAAGCCATGTAGCTGCCCTTTCCCAAATGGGAAATGCTGGGGAAAGGGGGGGAAAAAAGCTGGGGAAAAGGGGTAGAGAAGGAGTCCGGGCCATTCTCAGTGAGTTAAGCTTCTTAATGGAACAAAACATGAACCAAATGGGTCTGACGTAGGGGCTTTATGTGTCTCCAGCTGAAAGACCAAAGCAGCTTTGCGGGAAAAATGCTCTAGTTTGGGGAAAATAGACACTTGTCCTTCCTTAGAATGTTCCTCAGTGGTGTCCTACATCCAGCACCCAGAGCTGCCCCAGCATCATGGGGAATATGCAGTGCCCAGTCCTGCAGCTCCAGGGAGGGGATGCCAGGCAGGAACCTGGGACTGGGGGAAGCACCACTGGGAGAAGGTCTTACCTGGACGACGCTGCCACACTCATGGAGGCCGGCAGTGAAGATCACAGTGTTGTGGGCAGGGTTCATTGAGGAATGCTTGCATGCCGCTGGCCCCAGCGTCAGGTCGGCTGCATTGATCAGGCGGCCAGTGCCGAAGAGGTCCCTATGCACTGTCACCACCAGCTGAGCCTCTTGGCACTGCACTGTCACTGGATGCTGGCTGGAGATGGCTCGAGAGTGAGGGTCCTCCATCCAAGAAGACCAGATGTGGGGGTCTGCCTGGGCCCCCCGGCTTGTTGGGTCAGCCCAGGAGAAATCCCAGGGTGGGTAGGCAGCCACATCACCCACTGCCCAGGAAAGAAGAACCAGGATCAAGCTGCTTGTAGGTCCCATCCCTTCTTCCAGGAAACTCCAGCACAGAGAACCAGGGCTGCTTCTCCAGCCTTTTTATCACCCCACGAACAGAAGCTGTCCGCCCCCTGGGTTCCCGTTTGGGGACCAATGGCACCCAAAGGCCAGCCCTCGTGGGTGCAGGGTGAGGGGAGGCATGAGCGAGTCATTTCCGGGGTACCAGGACCCCCTGTTCCCGGGCTGCCCAAGGCAAGAGAAAACATCCTCGTCAGCCTCTTTGGGGAAGTTGTTTATAAAACTCAGCAGAAGCTGGAGACAGGGAGACGAGTACAAAGTGACTTGTTTAGGTTATAAGGTGATAAGGGGCTTTTCAAGGCTGCCAGGGAGGTGACAGGAGTAGGCAGAGTAGGGTCTAGGATCTCAATTTGGGTGCTTCTTGGTTTCTGTGTAGATCCCATCCCCACCCAGGGCCCTCAACCCCAAGACTTTGGTTTTCTGTTCAGATGCTGATGTGCTGGGGAGGCCAGGAACCCACATGCTGTCAGCTCCAGCCCAAACAGGGGCTTTGCACATGTCCCTGCTCCTCAGCAGTGCCAGGACTGGGATATTGGGTTGGCAGCAGCTGATGGAGAGCCCTCACCACTGCCACAAGCACAGCCGTTCTCAACCAGGGTCAAATAACCCCCATTGCAGCCTCGGCAGTGAGGTCATTAACTTCAGAGCTGCAACCTTTCTTTTTTATCTCTGCTGCTCAGCTTGGTGGGTGGTGTTTGTTTTATTGCCTTCAAGGAAACAGGCTCAAGACAGAAGAAACTGGAAGCAAAGTGCTCCACCCCTCACTCCCTTCCCCACAGCACAGCAGCCTGGTTTGTATTCCACACCCCACACCCCCGCCCCGCATTGCCCAGCTCCTCAGAATTGGAAAACGGGGAAAGCTGCTTAAAAATACACCTTGTATGTTTTCGAGTCTCATTAGTGGAAGCTCCATCCTTCTTTTTGAGCATCTTTAACTCTTTTTCCCTGCCACAGGTCTGCAAGCTTCCTATTGCATCTGTACAAGGCATGCACCATTACATTCCCCAAACCCCTCTCCAGTTTTTGGGATGTCCCTGGCAAGCCTCAGGGACAGTAGAAAACCTCTGCTTGAGTGGGAGTTGCTGAGCCATTTCTGGGAAAATGAAACAAAGGTTTGGGGTCAGCCAGCCCCCTCCTCCTAGCAGAAATCCCCCTGGATGTGGAGCTTGTGCCTGGCTTACTACCCCCCCAAACACCACTCGAGAAAAGCTTTACGGGCCAGCATAAAACCTGCCTTTCACCCCAGAGCTGCCACCCCAGCCCTGCTGCTTTCCCTGGGTCCAGGATTTCTCCATGTTTAAAATACCTTGAGACTGGCACTTGTGTAGAAATGCCAGGGATTCCAGCAGGCTGAGCCCTGTGCGTCAGGGAAGATAAGGACGGCAGACGATGCTGAATCAGTAAAAAAAGTGGCTGGGAGGGCAGTGCAGCGCAGCTTGGCAGGGTCCTTGGTTGCAAGGACTGTGCTAGATGCCTGGTCTCACCCCCATCACATCCCAGAGAGCTGCACGCAGCTTGAGGAAGGAGCTTGTAGGTGTCTGGAGACCACAAATTCATCTGATGGGTCAAATGAGCAGAGGTGAATTCCAGAGGGAGAAACACACACAGACTCAGAGCAGAGGAGGAGTTTCTCCGTGAAAAAGGGGATTTCCATTGCCAGGTCAGCCCTTGCCCATACCAGCTCTCCCATTTTTATTCCAACAGGTCACTGTCTGTAGACAAATTGGAAAAAAGTATGAGCTTGTTTCTCTGGAGGAGGAAGAGACCAGAAAATCCCAGGGCCTGGGACAAAGTGCAAACCCCACCACCTTGTATAAAGGAGAGTTTAAAGCACATCTCACTTTTCCTCATAACAGAAGGTTTTAAGGCAACAAACTTATCACACAGCCAGGTCAGTGCTGCTGTTGAGCCTCAGAGTTTGGGATGCTGCCCAGGAAGAGGCAGGAGCTGATGGAGTAGGACAGCTGCTCTTGAATGCTGGTGTTTCCCCAGCCCCAGTTTTCTTGTAGACCAGATGGGGTTGATATTTGTCTTCCTTCCTGGAACCAGCTGAGGTACTTTAGTTAAATGGCTGCGGGGGGGAGGTGCTGAGTAGCACAGACATAGGGCTGCATTTAAAAGACTCCTCTGTGTGTCCCAGCAAACCCAAGAGGTAGTCCCTGCTTGGCACACATGTGCCAAGGGATGGGCAAGGCCTAGAACACCTAGAGACCAGCATTTGCTGAGCACGAAGTAATCAGTCATGTGAAGATTTAACACATCAGCAGCTACAACTCATGGTCTGGGAGGTTCAGGTTGGGTGAGGAAATATTTCTTCTCCAAGTGGGAGAGTGCAGCCCTGCTCTTGGCCCACAGAGGCAGGGGGATCTTACTTACACACATTGCCAGCCTCAGCCAGGCCAACACCAGGCTCACACATCTGCTGTTGGACTGGAGACCTTGTGAGATCACTTCCACCCATGTTTCCATGCCCTCTTGCTCTACCTTCTGTCTCAAAAGTCAGATAGCTCGCAGCTCTGAGGTGCTGGTAAAGACTTCTCCCAGCTATTTCTCCTAAAAGTTCCTACCTCCCACCTTGCTGCAAGACAAGAACCAAATTCCTCCAACAGAGGAGAGAGGACTACTTTGCATTTAGATCCATTAACAACCAAGGAAGGGGATGGAGGTTTAGGTGGCCTGAAGTCCAAAGTCCACCTTGACATCTCATACCAAAGTGGTATCTATCAAAGGGCATCTGGCTGAGGGTCTCCAGAGTGCTGGATGACACTTGAAGACATGCAAGGCTGTGCAATACATTACTTTCCTCTGTCCCTTAAAACCAAGGCAGCTGCCCAAGCTTTCCCCAGACAGACTAAGACCATACAGAAGTGCTCCTGCCCCCTACAAAGCCCTCTTAAGCAGCAGCCATGCTGCAAGCAAGCCCAAGCCCCTTGCAGGTTTCAGTTTTCTATTAATCCAGACACCTGAATTTAATCTGACAGCAAATGCTGCATCACAAAATGTTCAGTTGGTCCACTTCCCACAGCTGCCTGAAGTGGCAGCCTCTCCCAGCAAATGGGGAGCAACAGGTCTTGGGTTCGGAGCATGAACATCTTGCCCTTACATCTGCTCTGCTGAATAGAAGAGCCCAAGTTATATAGAACTGGGAGACAAAAGAGAAAGAAAGAAAAAAAAAAAGGCAAATATGACTTAGGCATATCAGAAAGCCCCTTTCTAGAGGGGGTGTTGGGGAAATTCCAGTTGCTGCTCCAAGGACTGTTTATCCATTTCAGCCAAGGCTTGTTACATAGAACTATGTGTAAACAGTCCTTGGGGCAGCAACTGGAATTCCTGTCTCTGTGCCAGAAAGAGGCCAAGCCCTCATGCTGTGCTCCCTTTCCTCATCCAGCAAAGCTTGGTTTCTCTCACAGAAAGAACTTCAGGCAGGAAGAGTGGTCCAAGTTTTATTAAACCCTTCTTGAGTAAGGGGTTACCAGTTTTGAGTAGACCCAAGTAACTCCACAGGAAGGTAAAGTGTCTTGAGAGTAAACAAAACTCCACACTTCTGGAAAGAGGAAAACAGAGCAACTGCGTGGTGGCTTTTTGTATCAGCTCCAAATTTGGTGCTCTGGGAGAAGTTCATAGGGGTATAAGGCCATACAAACCTCTGCTGAGGACAGGGCTTCAGGAGAATGAGCTACCAGTGGGGTTTAGGGAGGCAAAAGAAACACAGTTCAAGTTAACATGAAGATTTGATTAATCTGTCTCTGCAGGAAGACTTCTCCACTTCCCCCACAACCTCAACCCTTTTACAGTGCTTCTATTTTTTTTTTATAGACTATAAAAGTTGAAAGCAGTGACTTATAGAGGGTTGCTGGGTTTCCAACAGATAGTCAGAGCTCCTAGAATAGTAAGGATCAGAATGACCAAAGCAGCAACTGCAGCCAGCCCCAACATCATCCACAAGTGACCTGCATCTAGGAAGGAGAAGGAAGGAGGTAGTTAGGACCAGAGTACGGACCTGCCACACAAACTACTCCCCTTCCCTGGGTTTGCCCTACCTCGTAGGGGCATCCTCCTAACTGGGTGATCCTGCCAGCTGTGGATGAAGAGAGGTCCAACCACAACATCTGCTTCTTTCACCAAGGAATCTGAAAGAGAGGATGTTTGAGCACCCAAACTCGCTTGAACAACCAGCTCTCCCAAGTCTGGGATCAGCACTGAGGAGCCAACTGGCAGTGAGGCAGCTCCAGCCACCCAGCTCTGAGCAAGTTACCACAATGGTGACAAAGACCAAGAGGCACGCCAAGACCTACCAGGCTGGGAGGACAGTTCTCTCCGGGCACGTCCTCCTTGCCATTGGGAGGGAGCATGGAGCCTCCTGGAGTTCCTGGCCAAGCTACAGCTCTTCATCTCGCAGCAGGAGCAGACATCCCAGGTGCCTTCCACGGGAGCCCAGCTAGAAGAGAGCCTGGTGACCAGCCTACCCTATGGTAGTAATCCCTCACATGCTTTGGGGTCTCCTAGGAGAGATCAAACCCCTCCCACCCAAATGGCCAACGCCACCTTCCTGGAAGGTGACACACCAGGTGAGAAACCCAGGCTTTTCACCCTTGGGCAAGCTGCTGTTCCAACTACTCACAGATTGCTGGCTTTGTTGAAGGAACAAGCCTTGTTCAGAGGGTCTGGAGCTTGGTCAGCCAGGGAGACCTTCAGGTGGCAGGTGATGTAGACCTGAGGAAGCCAGGCAGAGCAGAGGTTAGGTTGTCATTTGCCTTTATAGCTTTCCTATAACTCCATCTAGACAAGGGACGTCACTTGGAAGAGGATTTACCAGGTTGCTGGAGTCAGCTGCAAACTTGAATGCATCTACTGCAAACTGAAGCACATCTTGCCTGGGTCTTGGGGATATAAAAGTCGAGGTGGCATCATCCAGTTGCCCATCCACCAGGCACCTGGACACAGAAGTGAGGGCCATCAGGATCCCTCTGTCAGAGATGTCTATAACCTGCAGAAAGGTATCTCTAAGTAAAGGCATAGTTGGCTCTTACCCACTGAAGTCAATGAAAGCATACTGGGGAGAAGAGCTCCTCTCTGGGGTTGGGGTGGCCACACAGTTGTCCACAAAGAGCCTCAGAGGTGCATGGTTCTCTGTGTTGACACCAGCTTGGAAGTGGAGGACCTCTCCCAGTTGAAATACAGTGGAATCTCTCTCAGTGCTCCAGTCATCTGGAAGGAGAAAGGTCACCAGGCACTAGTGAATGGAAGCCAGCTTGTGCTTCACTGCTTCCACCCAAGGAAACCCCAACAGGCACACAGCCCTGGGTACTCACCAAAGCTATACCAAACCCCAATTGCTTGCTCCAGGAGCACTGGGGTAATACCAGCACCAGTGGAAGCATGGCCACCTCTGCATGCCCTACACCAGAGGAGACCCTCACCCCAAACCTACTGTTCATGAGGCGCAGAGAGAAGGGCAGCTTCTCCTCAGAGGACAGGGTGGAGTGGAAGGGAGCCCAGGTGGGCTTGACACCATTGCTGCTCACATTGTCCTTCCTGGGGGAGAGATGCCCATAGTTAAATGCTCTGTGGCAGCAGGACTTGCTTGGTACTCATCTGTGTTGGCTTACCTTGGGTAGTGGCACTCAATAGGAACCACAGCAGGGCTGGTGCGGATAATGACTGGGTTGCCAGTAGGCACTGGGTTGTAATTCAAGCTTGTGCTGTAGATTAGAGCATCTGGGGTCACCTGAGGGGAAAAAAAAAGGCACATTATCCAGTCATTAAGAGCCCTCTTCCTCGGCCACACACACAGAGCAGCACATTTAAGCCTGGAGACTCAGTGCTGATATGTTTCTTCTGGACATCAGCCAGCAGTAGCATTTGTACTGGAGGCAGGCAAGTGGCACTTATCCTGCTGCAGAAGTGTTCTGGGCTGTGAAGCTCCTCCAGACTTCAGTGGGTAAGAGTCCAGGACAGCCTCTGGTCAGCAGCAGAGCTGGATGCAGAGATGATTAGGCTAATTCTTGGGGTTTTTTTTGCTCTAGTTTCTATGCCCCAGAAGAACAGAAAGGAAGGTCTGTCCCCCAGAGTATCAGAGGGTGACTTCTGCTCAGGGATATTTAATGAAGCTACCTGCTGGCTGAAATATTGAGTAGTACCTGCTCACCCTCATGGCCCTAAGTCTCTCCCAGGTGGGAGAGACCATTTCAACTTGACATTTTCTGTGAAGTAGCTTCATGCTACACTCAACCATCAGTTGGCAGCACCCAGGTGCCTCCTGAGATGCCAGCATCAGGTCTTCTGGGCTCTACCCTAGAGGTGGCAGCATCAGCATAAATAGTCTTGGAAGATTTAGATTCTGCTCTGTTGATCAGGAAGAGACTAATTCCTCTGCCTCTGACATGCTCTTCCCTGCTCTCACAACCTCTGTGACTGGACAGCACAGCTTCTGCTGATCTTCAAAAGCAGACTGAGATGGCCAGCCTCCAGGAAAAGCTTTGAAGGATTTGTCTGAGCCCAGCTACACCACAAACCCCTGCCAACCTCAGCACCCTAAGGCATTAAGGTGCAAGCCAAGCGGCAGACCCCCAACCTAAGGCTCTAGCCCCCCTGCCCTTCTACCTTACCCTGAGGGTGCTGCCACACTCATGCAGCCCAGACGTGAAGGTCAAAGTAGGCTCAGCAGCACTCCAAACTGTAGGCAAGCAGGCAGCCAAGCCCAGGGTCAGGTCCGCAGCCTTGACCAGGCGTCCCGTGCCAAAGAGGTCCCTGTGCACTGTGACCACCACCTGGGCTTCCTGGCACTGCACAGTCACAGGGTGCAGTGGGGCAACAGCCTGGAGCTGGGAGACATCCACCCATGCCCAAGGGGAGGGCCAAGAGAAGGTACGAGGCTGCCCCAAGGAAGGGTTCCCTCCATACCTCCATAGCTCTACCTCTCCTCTAACAAAGTCCCAGGGGTTGTGAGAAAACACCTCCCCAAAAACCCAGCAGAAAAGAGCAAACCCCAGGCTGTTTCTAGACCTCATCCTGCCTACTAGGGTCCAACACAAGGAGCAACTCCTTCCCAGGGAACTTTTATAGCCCACAACTCCCACAGCCCCTCCCACCCCAGGTGATGCACAGCATACCTTCTGTAAGGGCAACTGGCAACAGCTGAGAGCACCCAGTTCCCTGGGGAACCCATCACAGTGGGCTAACAAGGTGCTAGATTGGGTCCCTTGCTCACAGGAGAGACACTGAGCTTTCTGTGCAGCCAATGGCAGGTTTTCCCCATCTTTTGGTAATAACCAGCTCTGTAAGAACCACAGAAATGTGTCCCACCTCCAGATGATATGTCCCACCTCCAGATTACCAGGCTCTTCATGGTGGATGACACTTGTCCAAGGCAAACCCACTGTTCAGGTGCCCAAACTTGTTCCTGTCCCCAGTTCCTTTATGGTCATGATGACCCTCATGGCGCTGCTCATGTCAAGGGCAATTGGGATTTTCCAAGGTGTGAGAGTGATGTCTGGCTCTTCAAAACTGAGCAGAAGTTGATTTTTTGGAGGAAGAAAGGAAAATTTAAACTTGAAATCAAGTGAAAAATAAAAGGATCATAGAGGAGATCCCCATTGGTTGCCCTGAGCCACATCCCTGCTCCTGCGGGACCAAACTCCACAATGTTTCCTTGTGTTTCCTGGGATTTTAGCAAAAGGGAGGAAAACACTTGTGCACATGTGGCTGTTTAACTGTTGCCTGAACAGACTTGTCCCCCGGAGCCACCAGCTGCCTGGTCAGGAGTGGTGTTGAAATGAGTGGTGGTAAAATAATGAATAAAACAATCCTTAGATGGAGATGTCCTTGGTCATTGGGGCAGAGCCGAATAAACTTGATCACACGGGTTTGTTCCTTCCCAAAGCAAGCACTCTGCTTGCCCACACAATCTCTGATGCTCTGGGCTCACCCAGCACCACATCCTCCTTTCTGGCGTGAAGCCCTGGGCTATCCCAGATGGTGGCCACTCCAGCTCCCCTGGCCAAGGTCCCCTGGCCAAGGGAAGCTCCCTTTCCTGAGCTAGGGGAATAAATAATTTATATCTTCTTGCTTCAGCCCTGCAGGGCTTGCAGGCAGAGCTAAGCCCTTCTGATCCCAGGCTGGGGTGGCTGGGGACATGCTCTGCAGAGGGGCAGCCTAAGGGTCCCCAGCCCCAGTCCTGTGATGGCTGTTTTGTCCCAGACAGGCTAGACAAGTCCTTCATGTACTATGGATCTGGAAAACAGAAAAGACCTTGCCTTCAGCATTGTTGAAGGACACTTCTGCTTGAGTGGGGCTTTGATCTTGTGGAAGATGTGTTTGGGGGCCCCAGATCCATCCCAACCTGTTGCAGCATCTGTCCCCCATCATCTCTGGGTATGGGCAAGGTGCAGGCAGGAAATGACTTGCCAGCTCTTCACAGTGCATGCGGCAGCATGTCTCACTCTGAGATGTTTGCACCTTAGCCAGAAAGCTGCCTTCAAGGGACGAAGTCCACTCTGGCTCTGCAGCCCTATGCCCAGCCAGCTTGCCTGATCTCCCCTTTTAGAAGAGAATTTGGAAGGCAACAACCAAATTCCCGAGCTCAAGCAAGCTTGCAAGGGCTGGAGGTAGCTCCAGATTCCTGCCGGGTAACCCCACAAGGCAAAGTTTCCAGAGCAATGCCCACTGTCACTTGGTGGGAGTTTTCCATGGCTAGAGCTTGGGGTGGCTTATGAAACTGAAACCCAGCAGTGAACTTAGAGGTTGGGCTGGAGAGGTGCCTATTCTGGCCACCTGCCAGCTTATTGACCTGTCCTTGCACTAAACCCTTTCAATACAGTTTCCTGCTCTCCCACCCATCCCAGACCCATAAAACAGGAGGTCATATTTTCTGGGAAGGGAAGAAAATAGGAAAATTAGTAGGATCAGGCTGTTCATGAGCAAGTTATTGCCATGCAGTGGTAAGGGCTCGTTCGTGGGGAAGATGCTGCATTCCCAAACCCCACAAAAGACCAATGCACCATTCATCCCAGCAGGATTTATTGGCATAATAAGGTGAGATGGAGTCTGGTCTCCATCGGGACCTTTAAAGGGTCTTCCAAGCAGTCACAGTCCATGGTAAATGTCCTGGTTTGCAGATCCTCACATCTTCCTCTGCTTCTGAAGTCTAATGCTGGGCTTCCCACTGCGCTTGCCCCTGGTGGGATGCTTTGATTTAGAGCATTCCCCCTTGGAGGCTGGGTTGGAGGGTTCCAAACACACTGGGCTGGCAGGGGGCACGTCAGGAAGGGGTGTACTGGAGGAAGGGGCTGTGACAGTCTCTGGGACCAGCAGGTCATGGTTCTGTGAGGTGCTGGGAGGGAATAACACCAGCAAGTCAGAAGGCAGTGATGGCCAGTCCATGTCTGTGGCGGGGAGGTGCTGTGAGCTGGCCACGGGCTGCAGCAAGGGTCCTACAGCTGAGGTGATGGTGGCCAAGGAGTGGGACATGGCCTGGATCTCCTGGGTCATGGACATCAGGTGCCTGTTTTGTCTGTGCTGAGCTTGCAGGAGGCGATCACCCATTTTCAGGAGTTTGTCTGCCTGCTGCACATTTGACCTGGCCCAGCCACTGAAATCTTCCTGCAAGGAGGCCAGAGAGTCCTGGATGCTCCTAGGAAAAGGCATAGTGTTCCCATGGGCTGACACTGAGTCTTCCTTTGGTCCTTCATTCCTCTGAAGGGCTGGAGGTGTGGGCTGTGTGGGAGGCATATCCCCTCTGTGACCTGGATACATATGTCCTCTGCTGCTGGAGGGGTCCAACACGGGGGCACAATGCTGGTGGTGAGCAGGCAGCTCTGCGGGAAGACCTCTGCATGGTTGGCAACGTTTCTCGGGAGACTTGAGGTTGAGGATCAGAGTGGTCTCATCTTCAGATGGTGAATTGTGCTGGGGAATGGAGGTACCTGTTGTGGGGAGGGGGGCTGAAGGGAGCAGGAGGGGAGAATCAGGGCTCAGAGGGTCCTCCCAGCCTTCCTCCATGGGGTGGAGAAGGGACACAGAGGGATGATACCTACGATGTGATGGAGATGCAAGGAGTGGGGTGAGAGTCAGCTTGTCCCCAGGAAACCCCAAGCTGCACCCAGGACATTACCCCTATCCATAGCCCATGAGCCATCCCCTCTACCCTGGGAAGCTCAGTGGTGGATGTCCGCAGAAGTCCAAGGACATTAGTCATAGCCCAGGTCTGAAGACAGCAGGAGGGGGATGGAGCAGAAGACCCTGCAGAGTGTCCTCCTCCCATTACTTCCCCTTGCCATTTTCTGGAATTATGCTACCACCTTCTGACCAAACCTGTATCCTCCAGCACAACATCCCTGCACACACCACAGATGCAAAGGCCTTCACCATTCCCAAACCAGCAGCATTTCTGCCACAGCACTGCTGTTGAAGAGCTGGGGAAAGACCTGAGCAAACCCAAGAGTGATGACAGACCTCTAACCATTCCTGTCAGGGAATGCTTCCGGGGAACATTTTGCCTTCCTGGCTGGACACACCATCCCACGACAGTAATCATCACCATAAACATTTCTCAGAGAGGATGCAGCAGATGCAACCCTTCCACCTGCTTCCTCCTTGCCAACACCAGCCTCAGCAAGTTCCTGCTCCATGCACCACATCTCCAGGTGTCACTCACCTCCCTTGTCCTTCAACCCACGACATGAGTCCATCCCAACTGATTCACCACATTCCCTCCCAGTATAACTGTGCTTGGGGGACCATTTTATTCCCCAGAGGAAAGAGACAAGCATTGCTTCAGAAGTGATGGCTGCAACAACTGCATCCCATCCTTGGGGGAGTGTAGAGTATACCCACCATAAGAGCAAAGGCTGGAGGCCCAGGTCCATCAAGTCACCATGTGGAAGGAGACTTGTAACCCATGGAGAATATGGTCTAAACAGAGATTATAACCTCCAACTCTGCATTTAGTCCCCCCTCCCCAGGCCAACTGACCAAGTGCCTCCTCACCTGGGTGCCCCGTGACACGCTCCACCAGTGCCTGCAGCCGGGTTCTGCACTCGGCCAAGTCCCCGGGCTG
>JAAGNO010001897.1:0-34258 GCA_033439905.1 Ceryle rudis
AGATCGCAAGAGCGAGCGGGGGGGAGACGAAGGACACCAGAGAAGAAGGAAGGGGCGACCGGGACGGGACGGGGGACACAGGAGATGGAGCAGGGGGCAATCGGGACCAGGCTGGGGACAAGGGAGATGGAGCAGGGGACACTCGGGACCGGGCGGGGGACAGGGGAGATGGGGCAGGGGGCACGGGGGAGGAGCCAGGGGATGGGGCAGGGGACACTGGGAGGTGTCATGGGCCACCGAGACCGGGCAGGTCAACGGAGACAACCCGGGGAGGCCGGGGCGGGCCCGGCCGGCGGCGGCCGGAGATGGTGATCTGCTGCGCCGCCGCCAACTGCTCCAACCGGCAGGGGAAGGCGCACCGGGGCGCCGTCTCCTTCCACAGGTAAGGGCGGTCTCTCGACCCGCTTCAGCCCCGCCGCCCCTGGCCCTCCGCAGGTGCCGCGGCCGGGCCTCACGCCTCGGCTCCGCTCCGGCTGCCGGCCTTGGGGCTGCTGCGTGTCCCCGCCGCGCTTTTTCCGCCGTGCCTGCCTGTCCCTCTCGGCACCACCGGGCCCCGAGCGTCAGCGGCCGCCCTTTGTTTTCTTCAGGGCCGGGAACCGGCTTTGGAATCCTTAACGCTTCCAGAAATGGGCTGGGCAGCGGGGGGCTCCCCCTCGCCGTCGTAGGGCCGGGGCCCCAGCCTCACGCCTCGGCCTGGCCACCCTGTCGCTTCGGCCTGGCCCCCTCCGTGGCCTCCCCACCCCTCCGCCTGCACCGGGGGCCTTGCTGGGGATGCTGCCGTAGGTGAGTTGCCAAGGAAGAGTCCTTATCTCAGGTGACCGATGCAAGCCCATTTTGAAAAGGCACGTAGTTCAACTACTCGGTGCCTTTTCTCAGTCCAGGCGTTTTTACACGTTATTAAATAGACTTGGCATAAACATTAGCAGGTTACGGAGGCAGCAGGTGGACAACGTGTTGGCCGAGCAGGGGTGTTTTGGTGTTTGTCGCATCCTTGTTCCTTGTCGACAAGCTGCTGTGCTCATCGTGAGGTAGATGGGCAGCTGAATAACAGGTTGGTTAGGGAAGGGAAACAACACTTTAGTTCTGTGCTATTTGTGAAGTGGAGCTGTTAACGGAGTGAACGAGTATCGAGTGTTTCAGCCCAAAGTGAAATAATCCTCAAACAAGTGTAATATCTTAAAACACAGCTTTCATGAGAATTTCCCAAGCCGAAGAGTACCAGCCATTCTGATTTCCAAAATGCAACTTATCCTTTCATGGGCTTTGTCTCTTTCTTTTTCAGATTCCCTCTGAAGGATTCAAAGCGTCTGATTCAGTGGCTAAAAGCTGTTCAGAGAGACAACTGGACTCCCACCAAGTACTCATTTCTTTGCAGCGAGCATTTCACCAAAGACAGTTTTTCTAAGCGCCTGGAAGACCAGCACCGGTTGCTGAAGCCCACTGCTGTCCCTACTATCTTCCAGCTCGCAGAGAAAAAACACGACAACCTGGATTATGTCAGAAGCAGAAGAAAAATAGCAAGCCAGGTGACACTGCAGGATGGAGAAGACCCCAGGGAAGGAGACTGTGAGGTAGTTCAGAGAACCTCATCTTCTGGCCAGGACTTCATGGTGATGCAAGGGACAAAAGAGATGGAGGAGGCAACTTTGCAAGCAGAAATTGGATCGATGTCTGAGGAAGAAGAGAACCTCCACAGCCAACTGGACAGCCCTCAGAGAAGGACGTTAGGTGATAACTTGGTTGCAAAGCCTGGGCCTCAGAAAAAGCCCGAGAGATTGTCTGTGGAGGACTGTCCTAAAGCCACCTGGACAGGCAGCTGGGTAGCAGACAGAAGTGGTGTCTCAGTTGATGACTTCACACCTCCTGCCTCTGGTGCTTGCAAGTTCATTGGCTCCCTTCATTCTTACAGCTTTTCCTCTAAGCATGCTAGAGAGAGGCCATCTTTCCCAAAAGAGCAGCTGGAAAGGAAAAGGCCAAAGAGAGAGATGGAACCAAGCTGCAGTAGCCATCTTCTGGGACAGGATAAGGCAGCGACAGAAGACTCCCCTACTTCATCCCTCACTGCGACCCCTCAGAAACCTTCCCAGGGTTTGTCAGCGTCCCCAGCGGACCTTACCCCTCAGCCTGCTGCCGAGGCTGTGGTGGGACAGAAAGGTGACACAGATGCCAACCCCATGTCGATCAATGAAGTCATCATGTCCGCCTCGGGCGCTTGCAAGCTCATCGACTCCCTCCACTCGTACTGTTTCTCCTCCAGGCAGAGCAAAAGTCAGGTGTGCTGCTTGCGTGAACAGGTAGAAAAGAAGAATGGAGAGTTGAAACTTTTGAGGCAGAGGATCAGTCGCTCTGACAGTCAAGTCAGGAAGCTGAAGGAGAAGCTAGATGAGCTGAAGAGGATCAGTTTCCCTTACTTGAACAGCCTGCTATCCCAGGACTGTGGTCAGTATTCCCAGTGGCTTTGTGTTGAGGAAGAATTGACTATTTTCTTAGCAATAAGAGGCTTTTTAAGTTAGATGTTTTAAAGATATGAGAAATGTACATTTTTGGAAGGAGAAGTAGTAGCGTGTGTTAGACCAACAGATAGGGGTGAAAGAATTAGGGTTTTGGGCACATGAGCTGATTCTTCTATCCCAAAAATTTCCAAGGTGATTCCTGTTGTGGAATGGGAAGTTAGGTCATGGTGTTGCACACAACTCTCTTGATGAATTTATTTTTTTTTTCTTCCTGTAACTCGTTTGTGACTCAAGAGCAACTGTTAGGATTTGCCTTCCTTTGGCGTGTGCCTGTGAGGTTTTTTTGCTGTGTTAATGAGCCATCATGGGCAGTGGGTATCTGGGAAAGCTGTTGTCTTCTCCAGTGATGTAGGAAGTAATTCTGGTCTTAGATTTCATATACTGCACTTGGTACTTGAGGATATGTGTAACTTAAGTGAAGTGGGTAGGTATCATGTCTGAAAATGGAGGGGAATTCAGCAAGGGACAAATCACGTGAAACGGTTGTTGCGAAGAAGTCAAGTCAGGCCCCAGCCCTTTCTCTTGCAAGAAAGAGAGTGCTTTGATGTACAGCTGGTATACCTTTTGCACAATGACTCTGGTTGCAAGATACAATGCAGGGCAAGAGTTTAGGAGCATCTAATGATACTTGTTGTGGCTGCTGAGAAAATCCTGAGTTGCCCTGTGAAGGATGACTGACTTGGGGCTTTCTTGAAGTCATCTCCTGTGGATGGTTAGGTATCCCCTGATAGTGATTCTTCTTTAGGAGAAGAAACCTCATGGCTTCTAAAGCCTTGTAGTATTAGATATGGTCAGCAGTGTGATATTGGCATAGGCAGACACATTCTCCAGACTGTTACAGCGTGGCCTACTTTCTCACTCAAGTGCAAGAAAATAAACCCTGACAAAATTATTGAGGGTCAGTACTCGATGCTACTTTTCTGATGTGTTTCTAATTTTGCAAAGTATGGGGAAAACTAGCACTTTGAGTTAGGTAGAGGAGGGAAAATTATTTTTTTTTCACCCACATGGGAAATCAGCATAGCCTTATTTGTACCATCTGACCTTTTTTTTATTGTTTAGTGTGAAACTAAAGAAAATCAGTAAATACAATGTTAGGGTTCCATAATTGTCATATATAGATAGGAAAAAAGGCTGTCTAGCTTTGTTGGAATAACTTCAATGAGCTACTAATTGCAAAAAGAGTATCCTGAAGGATGTTGTGTTTTTATTCTAGTAAGCACTATCATTTTTCTTTTTTTCCTGAGATGGTTGCTCACAATACGTACGTCTCTGAGAATGTGAGAATTACACGTTAAGAGTTACACGTTAAGAGTGTCTTCTGTCAGAACGTAAGAATTACATATTCTAATTCTCTAAGGGAAAATGTGGGTTGGTTTTGGTTTTTGTTTTTATAATGAATTGACCCACTCATTACTTGTCCTTCCATCTCTTACCAGCATAACTGGAGATCAATATGTGAAAACGAACCATTTTGGCAATTGGAGCCTAGGGTGTTGGGAAGTTCTTATGGAATCCTTTGGCTGGTGACTTTTTTTAAAAGGACTTGTTGGTGGCTGGCAGCCTTGGTTGTGTGTTTTGTTTTTGTTTTTCCTTTTTTAGCTTAATCTTGGCGCTCTTCTGCCTGGTATTGCTTTTTATGTGCTCATAGTGATAGTTTATGGCAGTCAAAATAACTGATTTAAGTGCAGCTGACTGCTGCTGGGCGGTCTGGTTTATGCTAGACACTAAGTTTTATTGGAATGCAAAGCTGAAGAAAGACTTTTTGGTATTCATAAAGATACAGTCAGGTAACATACTAGGTTAATAATAATTATAGTCTTTGTTAGTAACTACATTTCAGTTGTCCTGTATCATCTGATGTGTAGCTGAGGTGATGTTATTACCTGGGAACCTGAGCTGGCATGTTTTTTTTTCTTCTAAAGTCAGTGCCTTGGGGTTGGGGAGCATAAATGACGTAACTGACGGGACTGCCCCTGTGAGTGACTATGTGTCTGCATCCCAACTCCACACACTACAGGATCTCTCTTGGCTGCTGCTTGACATTCAGCCACTGTCACAGAATTGCGAGCAGAAGAATGAGCTGTAGGCCTATACCCATTGAGCCAATCTTCACCTTAGTACTAGTTCTGAACTGGTGTCTTTCTCCAGTGAGACAAGTAAATTTCTGTCTGTATCCAAACAACAACTTGCTGGAAAAAGCAGATTTCTGCAAAACTGCTGCACATGCAGCCCCTGCCACTTGAGGATTGGCGGCTCAGGGTGGGTGAGTACCGTTGGAGCACGCTGTGAGCTGAAATGATGCGCTCAAGTGGTGCTTCCCAACGGGATACAAAATGTATCTTAATGGGGGGGATCAACTAACTGGTTTTAGAAGCCTTGGGCTGCTTCCTGCACAGCTGCTACAGTGGCCTTTTCCGTCTAACATTGAATTTGGTCGCTTGTTTGGTAGAAAAAATGTTTCTTTCTGTTTCATGGGCCATTGTGAGGTCAGTAGACTAAAGGTTGAGGGATACTTCCAGCAGAAGAGCATGATGGTTAGGCACAGTGCACCAGGCAGAACAAAGTTAGATGCATCTTCTGGAGAACAGCAGAATGCCCTGGGAGAAATCAGGGAGAGACAGTAAGCAAATAGGGATCCTGTGTTCTGGGGAAGTGGAGACTGTTCTAACAGCGTTGTCCTCCGATACCTGATACCATCTGACCAGCTTGTTCTGTTTGAAGGTTTTGCAGCTCCGCTGCATCATACTCCCCGAGTGCTAGCACAGACAGGAGATCCAAGGTGCTTCTTTCACAAGATCACCTCAACTTAATGTGCCAATACTTGGTCCTTTTGTAAAACTACATCTCCCATCAGGCACTAGGATAACTGTCTTACCTAATCATGAGATCACTTCCCTTATAGCCATTTTATCAACCCTGCGCAAAACACTTTCTGTTGAGCAAAGGTGGTTAGAGAGCTAGACCAAGCAATAGAAAACTAACTGCAAACTATGGCTGGCAATGGAGCAAACACAGGTATGATTCAATGGGATTGAAGTGTCTATATTTATCAGAGAGGTAAAGCTGTTTGAGCATAGGTAGAACCTCCTCCACGCTGCATATTTGCTTTCATGAAGGTCATATTAAAGGCAAGAGAGTTTGCAAAATGAGTCCATCTGAAAAGTGGTTAGAATTTTGCTAAGAATCCGTAGGAAATCATGTTCCCTTCCAGCTTAGATTTGTCTTTTAAATATTTGTACAAAGCCAGCATAGGAATGGGGTCATTGATAAAACTTCTTATATGCAAATGAAGCATAGGTGATGAACTTTGAGGACCTGCAGAAAGACTCAAACTTTAAATGTTGGGTTTGTGCTGAGTTGGAGTCCTGATGTCTGGTCTGCTGGGCTTGAAGTGGTGTTTCCCATCAGAGTGGCAACAGGTTTTTGTTCACGTTGCAGAAAAAAAATAGTAAAAGCATGTTCTTTAGTGTCAGTGAGAAGTGAGGTTGTGCAACAATGTGAGATGCTGTGCGTTCATTTGTCTGAGCAAGATTTGAACAGCAAAGGGTCCCTGTCCAGTTTAGCTTGAAAATAAAATGCTTTCAATGGATCATGTGGCTGCGCTGTCAGAAGAATTGCCTCTACCAGGGCAGGCACTGCTAACCTAGCGGCTCTATGTTAACTTGGAGCTAGATTTTTGGAAGAAAAATGCTTTTATTCTGAGGTGACAGGTGGTGCTTGTGACTAATTTTTTTTTTCTGCCTTGTGTGGGGTGGGAACAAGTCAGGGTAGAAGGCTGGTCAGTGGGGTAAGTAGGTGTTACAAAGAACAAGGGAGCTATAAAGTAAGCTAAGGAGGAGATAAGGAGTAGGAATATGTGTGCATAGGTTAGGAGTGGGGCTGGATCTGAGGCAGAAGGCTTCGTGAGAGAGGCGAGGTGGGACTTCACAAAATTGAATCTACAGAGATTGGAAGAAAGGATGGATAGTCTGGGGGGACTACAGAGAAGTTGTCTGAGCAGCCAGGGATCAGGTTAGGAAAGCTAAAGCCCAGATAGAATTAAATCTGGCCAGGGACATCAAGGGCAGCAAGAAAAACTTCTACAGGTATGTCAGTGATAAAAGAAGGCCAGGGAAGGTGTGGGCCCTCTCTGGAAGGGAGGAGGAGACCTGGTCACAAGGCATATGGAGAAGGCTGAAGTACTACTCAATGATGTCTTTGCTTCAGTCTTCACTGGCAAGAGCTCCAGCCATGCTGCCCGAGTTGCTGAAGCCAAAGGCAGGGTCGGTGAGAATGAAGATTAACCTATTGTAAGTGAAGGTCAAGTTCAAGGACATCTAAAGAACCCAAAGGTATAAAAGTTCACAGGACCTGATGAGATGCATCTGTGGGTCCTGAGGGACCTGGCAGACCAAGTTGCTAAGCCGCTTTTTCATCATATTTGAGAAGTCATGGCATTCTGGTGAAGTTCCCACTGGGTGAAAAGGGGAAACATAACCCCTGTTTTCAAAAAGAGAAAAGAGGAGGAGCTGGGCAACTCTAGGCCAGTCAGTTTCACTTCTGTGCCTGGCAAGATCATGGAGCAGATCCTCCTGCAGGCTCTGCTAGGGCACACAGAAAATTGAGGAGGTGATTGGTGGCAGCCAACGTGACTTCATCAAGGGCAACTCACACCTGACAAATCTGGTGGCCTTTTACGATGGAGTAGGTAAATGGAGTACAGGGATGGATCCAGGTAGTTTAGAAAAGTAGTAACAGTCACTTGGCCATGTTGTTTGTCCATATGCTGTAGACTTCAGGGTATACAGTTACATCTTCACTTCTCAGCTGGCTGGAAGTCCTGCTCTTTGGAAGTGAGACTGGCTTGCCCAGTCAAGCACCTCTAGCCAGGCTGGACACTGCACAGTGAGGCAGTGGGGGTCAAGCTGTGGGTGCTGGAAACGACCAGTTGGCTTTCTCTTGGTTTAACTGAGTCTAAAGAGTGAAAATGGCTCAAGCCATTTTTCATCTGTCATTTTGATGCATTTTCCTGAAATGCTCCAAGGTTAGTAAGCAGAAGAAAATAAAGTGCCCTGTAACAAGCACTCTGATGACAGAAAGCATCCTGCTCCTGGGTTTTGTTGCCATCTCCTGACCCAGGAGAGGGCAGCAGCAGCACAGGCTGCAGTCTCTTCAAAGCTTTGCTCTTCCCTTCCCTGGTGGGAGTTTGAGCTCTCAAAAAGCTTGGAAAGAAGTGCAGTGCGTGCAGTAGCAAGTGAAAGGCAAATACCTGTTGGACAGAGCAGCGATAGTCTCCTTACTCACAAAGCCACATGCTTTCAACACGGAAGTAGAAAGGGAAACTGGTTCCTAAGAAGCAGTGTAGAAGTACGGAGTTTCCTGTGGCAGTAATTTTGGACTTCTGTTACTGGTCATCATGGTGTTAATGTCCTTGCTGCACTAGAAAATAATGTTCTGTTGTTTTGGTTGCTTACAGTACAGGTGGAAGGTATGTACAATGAAATACTGTCAGGTACACTGTCACTGCAATAAGGCTTAACACCTTGGTAAGCTGGTGGTGAATGCAGAGGCCGACAGGACAGCCTTTGCAAAGGCCGCCACTTATGCTGTAGATTTTTATCACCTATTTCATAGTGAGCTCTCATGTTTTCTCCTGTTGTTTCACTTGCAAAATATTTCAGGATAAAGAAGAGTAATTAGCAGCATCTTGATGACATGCCAGATGGCTTTTTAAGTCTGCTGTCTATGGGATAATAAATAAAAAAAAGTGGTCTCTCTTACCCAGGAAAGCTTTTGTTTCCCTTCTGTGGCATTTCGGGTGCAGACTCCATTCTTCCTCACTCAGTCTTTTTAGCCTGAGATTTGGGACTGAGCACAGTGAAACTCTGACTGATTCAGCAGATTTTTACACACAGCATCACCTTTTCAGCTCATAGTTTCTCTCCACATCTGAGTCTCTGCCTTTTGGACCAGCTGGCCAAGCAGCTTGTGCTTGTATTGGGCAGTATCACCAGGTGTGGAAAACAAACCCCTTCAGCTGCCACCCTGCCAGTATGAGGTGGGGAGAGGACAGGCTTTAAGTATCCTTCAGTCGTACTTGTCTGCATAATGTAGCTAACCTAGAGTAGCGGGCATCTGATTTCTATTGGTGTTGGTCTTCCCTGAGATCTTTTAAAAATGTCTCAGCCTTAATCCAAAGCCTAAGCAGTATAACTTCTGAATAGTCCCCATCTCTTTGTACAAGTGCAGGTCATCGTTAACCTCTGAGAAAAAAATTACAGCCCAACTTTGATCTTGAATATGTAGGCAGCCTGATTTATTTATTTATTTATTTTCCCCCCTCTGAATTGAGGATTGTTCTTGGTCCCTGAAACAAACAGGGACGGCATGTGCTCAGTGCTTGAGGAAAAATCAAGCCAGAGCATTAGAGATTTAATTATCATTTAGTGATAATTCTTTATACTGAGATTTCAAGTCATCTTCTTGCTTGTGTGTAGATAGGAGAGGATTTTCTCTTCAGATCAAGCTACAGAGAGGAGCCAGAAATGGACCACTGGGAAGAGTGCTCTATGCAAGGCCAAGAGCAGGTTTGAAAACAGACCCGCTTTCCGTGACAGCTCGTTGTTCCCCGTCTCCCCTTGCACCTTGGAGCCGATGCTGCTGTAGAGAAAAATGTTGCTGCTGTGTTGGACGACTTCTGAGGTGTTTTGTGTTCAGCTACACCCAGCTGTAAGCAGCTCACAGCAAGCTGCAAAACACAGATCTCTGAATTTTCTTTCCTTGATCTTTCCTCCACAGAGACTCCCCAGCTGAATCCTGTGATGGAGCCCCTGTCCTGGATGCTGGGCACCTGGCTCTCGGACCCGCCAGGAGACGGCACTTTCCCTACAATGAAGCCCTTCGAGTACCTGGAAGAAGTGCACATCTCTCACGTGGGGCAGCCCATGCTCAATTTCTCGTAAGTCTGGGATTTATCTGTGTTGGCAGCAGCTTTTGGATCGGAGCGGGCATGGCTCCAGTGAGATTTGTTGGTTCTATTTCTTTCCAGTGGCAAAGTAAACAATGTTTCACCTACCAACTGTAACAATATGTGACTGCATGGTCTGACTTTCGTTCTCCTTTAAAACTTGCGATTAATTGGCATGCTGTTGTAACATCTCCAGAGCTGCACACCTGTAATCACTGAAGGTTTGCTAGCCCACAGGTAAACTCCACTTTGATAGAGCTTTTAAAAAGTGAGTTCTCACCTGTGAACTTGTGTGGAAGCACTTGGTGTGGGATCGGGACTTGGGCCATGGTGCAGTGTGCAGTTCTCGTGGCCAGTCAGTCTTGAAGGTTACATAGTGAGAAGTAACTCAGGGGCTGTGAATCTGATTGTAACTTAGAATAGTGAGAGTAATTTAGGGTAGAGGAATGGCCCCAGCTTGGACATCACTATTTTTTGTGGAGATTTTGTACTTGCCTCTGAAGGACCAGTGATCATTCCACTGTAACATGATGTGTACTGGGTGCGTGTATGTTAGCTAAAAGATGCACTAGCCTCATGGCCAGAAAAAAACCCCAACATTCTTCTTGCCAGTGGTAGCTGTCGAATTAGAAATGAATCTACAGGTAACAGCATTACAACTTCTGCCATTCTGCTTTGTGAAACTCCCACTTACAGGTAAAATAAATGAAGGAGCTGTGACAGGACTGCCAAGTTTGTCCATTTTAAACTGTGGTCCTCAGTCTTCACCACTGTGAAAATCTGAGAAAAATAAGTGTTCAACAAACTGTAGGGGATAGGAGGCAGATACCTGCTTTGGCTGCAAGAAAGCTAATTGTTCAAAAAAGAAATCAAAATGAAATCTGGAGGAAGAGAAATGACATGTCAGCTAACTGTTCAGTGCTGCTCCAATATTCATTTGGGAGGAGTGAGTTGGAAAGTTTGTTGCTTTGAAAAGCAGAGAAAATAATAATTAAAATATGCCAGTGCTGTGTGAAAGAGATCCTGTGATCCTGGTGTGTGCTGTTCATGACAGCTGCCAGCTCAGCATGTGACATTTTTAGTCCAGTTTCCAAGAGAAACAAAACTCCTATGGTCATTTCCAATTTTTGAACAGTTGCTGCTTGGAGTTGCCTGTTGTTGTGGGGTTTGTTTGATAGTGTGGGTGGGTGGGTGGTTGGTTTGTTGTGCCAAGGAGATACACAGCTCAGAGCTGTTGAGCTCTGGGAAGTGTCAGCAGGGAAATCAGGCAGCAGGCTTGGAGGACAGAGACACCGTGCCTCCCTGGCTTCTGGAGTAGTGCTGCTTGACTTGTTACAAGACAGTCTGTATGTCTCTTGAATACTCCAGTCACTGAAAGAAGCCTGATTTAAGTTTGTTTCTCCTTTGATTCTAGATAATTCTACCATGCAGCACAACTCCACAGGGTACCTTCACTTGCTGCAGAGCACAGAGGTTGAGATGCTAGGAGAGTCCTCAGCAGGGATACAGCCCTGCACCACCCATAGAAATCATTCCTAGTTATTCCTATAACCGCATGGTTAAAAGGAGACCTTCTTTATAGAGCTACAAAGCCAAACAGGAGGAGTGATTTGTGTGTTTGTATCCAGAGGACACTGGGGAGCCATAAGCAGCTGCAAGGCACCCAAGATCCTCCCTACCTGCCAGCCTTAGCTGTGGGTCCCTTTCCTTGTCTCTTGTTCTTTGAAGCCCACAGGTTTCTTGTGTGCCATGTGTAGGGGCCCATGCACTGCACCTTCTGCTGCTGGTCTTCCAGAAATATTGCCTCTGATTCATTATATTTTACTTCAGTTGCTTTAGACTTTTCATCTCTCAGTGCTTCTTTCATAAATAACTTCTCCAGCTTGCCACCTGCTCGGGCCTGGACAAGCCCCTCCATCAAGCTCTTCTTTCACAGTTGCCCTGTGTCCTGGTTTCACTGGGACAGAATCATAGGCCTGCCATGGTCTTCAGGCCATTAGCAGTTGGAGTCAGACAGGACAGCTGATCTGAGTTGGCTCACAGATGTATCTTGGACTGTAGACATCATACTCGGCATAAAGAGGGAAGTTTGCCAAGGATGAGGGAGTCTTGTTCTTGGGCTCCTTCATGGCATCTCCTGCTCAACTCTGGCTCTTGAGGACTGCCATCCTTTGCTGGGACCACTGTACCCCTTCTGAGTCAAGTATAACTTTGTTTGCTTTCTAGTGGCATTGGTATTGGTTTGGCTGTTTCACTAAATCTGTTCTCATTTCAACCTGTGAGTCTCCTCTCCTTTTCCCAATCCCCCTTCTTGTCTGGGAAGGGGTCATCAGGTAATAGAGCAAATGCTGTAGTGTAGCCGTGGATATGGGCTGAAAGTAGACACCCTGTTACTTTTGGGGTGGCAGCTGACAATATAGCATCTCCCCTGTCCCGGGGCAGGTCATGGTGCCCAAGGTGACTGGTGTTGGCTGTTTCCAGCAGGCACGTTCCAGTTGCACAGCAGAGGCATATGTGGAAACTGCTGTTTCATGAGGGAGCTCTGGGTGCAGACTTAGCAGCAGCAGCAGCTCCAAGGTTGCCTCTGTCTCCTTTCCTGTAGGACAATACAGAGTGGAAAAACAGTGTGAAAAGAAAGAGATTAGTCTAGAATAAAGAAACACTAATAGGATAGCCCACGTTACTTAGGTACCTAGCTTGCTGTTGTGTTTAAGTTGCTGTTTTGTTCAGTTCCCTGCGTAGACTTGGGAATGCTGTAGCACTAATTAATATATGAGCATGCATGATATATATAATATATATAATCACCCACATTATGCGTGGCCAAACCTACAACTCTAAGGCCTCATGAAGAATGAATAAAAATCTAAGATGATTTTTTCTTTTTATAAGATGTGGTGAGAGAAATAAGTATGCTCTTAATGCCTGCAGAAAGTAATATACAAAAAAACCCCAAATCAACCAAACAAGAAAAAAACAAAACAGAACCCCCCCCCCCCAAAACTTTCCAGGTTTAAAAGCTAAATAAAGATGATGTTGTAATTCCAGATATTTATTTGAGAAAAGGAAGTATTTGAGACAGAGTATGGCTTCAGCATCTGTGTAATGTCTGACTTCCTGACGGAATTTCTGAGTTAGCTCTTAGAAAGACCCAAGAGCTGTGGAAAATCTGAAGCCTGAACTTCAATAACTACGTCCAGCTATAAGAAATAGCCGAGTCTGTAAAGTAACTGTATTTCTGTATGTTTACATCTCCCACCCATGAAGCATTGTCCGTCTTTTCACATAATACCACAGGCAATCACATGGTTAAATAAAATACTGTTTCTGTGGACATGAAACCAGACCAGACGCTGTATTTTCAGTGCAACAAAGAACAGCTTTTGTATTCTGATTTACCCTCAGGTTCAACGCCTTCCATCCAGACACCAGGAAGCCCATGCACAGAGAATGTGGATTCATCCGCCTCAAACCTGACACTAATAAGGTGGCCTTCATCAGTGCCCAGAACACAGGTACACACCTGATATCCGCGCTGAGGAAAAGAAAAGGTCCTTACCCTGCTGTGCCACTTCATCACTTTTCTGGAAAATTATTGCATCTCTCACAGTTTCGTTTAATTTATTTTCACCGTTGGTTCAGCGATGCTGCTTGTTGGTGCTGAACCCATAGTGAAAACAAATTGCTAAATGAGCTTGTGTCAAAAGCACTGAGTTTCTGTGCCTGGCTGTGTGGCTTTGCACAGACAGCGCTGCTTTCCAGCTTTCTGTGACAGGAAGGGACTCGAAGTCAAAACACTGCTCACGCGGGAGATTTGAGGGGTATCCTTTCTTCAAACAGTATGTTGATATTGGCAGACATAGCTTTGTAAACCAAAAGCACTCCTGCCTCTGTAACAAGAATTGTAGTCTGAGCCTTAATGATGGCAGGTGGTAAGGGCCAGTGACATTCTGGATGCCTTTGCAGCATCCTAGTCTCTCTTTTTTTTTTTTTTTAAATGAGGCTTCAGGGGAAATGTATACAGATAAAATGCTTCATTCTCACTGCCCCTGGGAATTGGCCACAGTTGACCCTGTGGTAGATGTAGAGAGGTGCATGCCTTGGTTCATGAGCTCCTGGCTCTAGGGTGGTCTTTCTATTGCTAGGGTCATATTTGGCCAGTTGCTTCTTCTAAGCACGGAACACTTAAACTGTTGTTACCAATGTCAGCGCTTGCAACATTTGATTCTGTGGTGCATGGGGGACTGTGGTGATTTTAAACTCCACTTAAGAGCCTCTCCACCCAGGAGTGTTTGCTGTGATCTATTAGAGACCCTGCCTGGACTGTGGAACTACCAAGAGCCTCTGTAGCAGGGGAGCATCTCTCCTACTGTTCCCTTAACATTCTTGGAGAGTAATCTCAGTGCAGTCTTCTTTCTTAGCTCCTAAACTAGGAGAATCTGCTACTGTATGGCCTTGGTACTTGTTACAGACCTTACAGACTGGTTGCAATGCGAGACTGATCCCATGTGGTATGAGTAAGTCTGTCTGGCTAGATTTTTGGAAGCAGCGTTGCATGTCTGAAGTTGCATGGATTTGCAGTTGTCAATGCGTGCTAGGTCGAATAAAACCATTCTGTAGGGAGAATGGTAGTCTATTACTGAGCCTAATGACTGGGATATTGTTAACTAACCTTTGTAGCCTAATAACATATATATATGACCTTGCTTCTCACTAGGTCTGGTGGAGGTGGAGGAAGGGGAGGTGAATGGACAAGAGCTGTCTATAGCTTCTCATTCCATAGCCAGGATCTCCTTTGCCAAGAAGCCCCATGTAGAGCAGGTGAGTGCACACACAGTGAGCAATTCATATGGTAGTTCTAATCCCAGAAAGTGTCTAGTTGAGAGGATACGTTGAGGCCTACAATCTGTACTGGACACTGGATGCTTAGCTCCTGCCTTCTCCAGTCTGGAAGCTGCTGAAGCCTGGTTTCACATACCTGCTTGCATGGGTCCTAAGTGGTCCCGCTCCACAGGGCAACCCCAAATTGCCTTTCTTGAGGTTTGGTGCAGCACAGACTCGTAGCCTGCCCAGGTGGAGGGATGGGGATGATGTTGCCTGTCGAGCCCTTTTGATGGATGACAGTGCTCTTCCCTCCTGCCCTGGGGCTGAACCCCTGCACAGCTGCAGGTGGAAGCTGAGGTTCGGCAGACTCCAATGTCCCCATGTAGCATGAACAATGCCTTACTCTGTCACAGTGTGGTGACCTGCAGAGAGCCTAAGTGATTTTGAAGGCTGCCTTGGGCGTGTTGCCCAGTGCAGAGCATCTCCCTGAGCCACCATCAGGGAGCTGCTCTTCTGGGGGAGTGATGCTGGCCTGTTTGTGCTGAGGTGATGTCAGTAGTAGTGCCAGGACACTGCATTGCTCCCTGGATAATCGTCTTGGGGCTTGGAGTTGGCATTTTGGAAAGGGCTGCCTTCTTTAGGAGAGAAGACTTCTCATTTACTCACATAGCTGTAGTGAGCATATCCTTCCATTTGGGGTGTGTTGACAGCAAACACAAGGATGGCAGTGGGAAGGTAGAAAGCTCAGATAATCGGTTTAGCCTGTGGATGCTGTTTGCTTGACTTTTGTTATTTCTTTTCTTACCCCTGTTTTAGATTACCAGAAAATTCAGGCTCAATTCTGATGGGAAACTCGAACAAACTGTCTCAATGGCAACCACTACGCAGCCCATGACTCAACACCTCCATATTACCTACAAAAAGGTGACACCCTGATGCCAGGAGGGCTGGGTCTCCCTGTCAAGGGTGAGGAGCGGGGCATCATGCACCAAGAGCAGCAGCAGCTCAGGAGCATAGCATGGCAGACCCTGGAGCTGGCTGCCTGGGCTTTCCCCCCAGGGCTGCATAGCTGCCCATCCTGTTGAGAATGTTACTCAGATGTTTCTGTAATGGTATATTAAAAATAAAAAAGCTTTTATTTTTATGGCTGTGTCTTTGGGCGTGACTGCAGGATGGTATGTGCATCCCTCTGCTCTGGCAGTGGTTACAGAAGGGCTTTTCGATGCCTGTTCCTAGTAGGTGTTCGGTTGCAAATCCAACCTCCTGAACCCTCCTCTGCATCCTGAATAACACTAGGATCAGGAATGGATTTGCACTGCACGGACAGACCCTGAGAACTCCGTCTCCTGCCTAATGAAGCTCAGCTTAAATATTCAGAGGGAGCACCTACCTGTGGATAAAGAGAACTGTCACAGGACCTAATCCTGATGGTGCCATCCAGCTGACTTGAAAGGACTTGGGGCAGTCCTGGAGATTGGGACCAGACCATACCTAGCTTCAGGGCAGAATATCATGAGAATATGGATGACAACTGTGATCTAACAGAAGAGAAAATGCGAATAGTGGGGATTGATCTCTGCAGTTATTTTTTTCTAACTCGGGAGTCGTGATGCAACCGTTCACCTTCATGAAATTTCTTATCCAGTCCCTCAGCAGTGAGGGAGGCAAAGATCTAGCACTGCTTCTGGTCTACAGCAGAGGTAGGAGAGACTGTCCTGGCTGTGCTTCTCCATCAGTTGTTTCCAAAGGCTTTCTGTGGTGGGTGTGCAGCTCTAGGGAAGGCTGTGGCAGTGACATTTCTTTCTCACAAGGTCTCTGATGCCAACTCTTATGCAGAAACTGCATGAAGTCATGATGGGTCTGGTTTGTATTTGTAGCTTTGGGACTCAAGATTCACCTCAGCCAAAGGTATTTAAAATCTTTGTGGTTTTGAAAATGTCTCTGCTGGTGGAAAGGCTGAGAGACCTGGCTCTGTTTAGCCTTGAGAATTCTGAGGGGGGATCTTATCAGTGCTTAAAATAGCTAAAGGGGTGGGGGAGGTGTCAAGAAGATGGGGCCAGTCTCCTTTCAGTGGTACCCAGCACCAGGACAAGGGGCAATGGTCAGAACAGGAACAGGGGAAGTTCCATCAGAACATAAGGAAACACTTTACTGTGAGGGTGGCAGAGCACTAGGACAGGCTGCCCAGAGAGGTTGTAGGGTCTCCTCCTCTGGAGATATTCAAAACCCTCCTGTGCAGGACCAAGTCTGTGGTGGCAGGGGGGCAGGGGGGGGAAGAGCAGCAAGGCCCCAGTGGTCCTCAGCACCAGAGGTTCTCCACTGAGGGAGGGCAGCACAGCCCCCTCATGCCCTGCCCGTGTGTGCAGAATTGCAATTAGCTCTGCTACCTGCTGGAGACCAGCAAAGACCCATGATGGCTGTGGAGGGCCTTGGAGGAAGAGTCAGGCTCAAGAGACAAAGCACACCACCTCCCCTGGCTCCATGGGATGCCTCTGAAATAAAACCACCAGGGATGCTGAGAGGGGCCATGCCTCGTTTCTTCCACATTGGTTTGCAGGGATGCATCCCTAGCCCTGTCCAGGGAATGGTTGGTGGCCACAGTGCCTCCACCACAGATGCTCTCTTCCAGCCAGTCCTGGCCTCTGCCTTCACGGGGCAAGAGACATTGCTTCAGGTAAGGCCCCTGGAAGGAGGCATCCTTCACTGGAACACTGGAGAAATGGGCCCAAATAATGCCTTTAGGGTGTGGGGGAAAGACAGGGGAGGGTGCCCCTTCCCCTGGCAGACCCTCACAGTTCACACAAGTGGGGTGCTGCATTGGATGGCTTTAAAGTTTCAGAAGGTATAGGCCAGTGTCCTGGTTTGAATGAGAACAGAACAATTCCCTTCAATGATTTTACTTTCCAGGTCAGTTCTTCCAACTACCGGCACTGTCTGAAGTCAGCAGCCTCTTTTCCCAGGCAGTGGCTGCTGCTGGCAGTGACAACACCCGGTGTTCAGAGTTAGTACCGAGGGTGGGTGTGCAGACCAAGGCCACTGCTGGATCTTGTGCACCACGTGGGGGGTGCAGAAAGTGAAAGGCTGCACCTGCAGGGAGGAGCAGCCAGGACAGGTGACCCCCAAACTGACCAGCAAGGGATTCCATCCCATATATGTCCCATTCAGTATAAAGTTCAGGGATCAGGAGGGTCAAGCCCCTGCTCAGTTTGGTTTGGGTCCTCTTCCAGTTTCTTCTTCACTGGCTGGCATCTCAGGAGGGCTCTGTCTGTTCTGCCTTCAACCCTGGTCTGTGTGTTCCTGAATCTGGTACCAGAATCCAGCTCCTGAACATGATTCCCATCTGCCTGTCTGGGACTTTCCCCGTGCCTGCTCCACCGCATCAGTGGTGACGGCGACATAATTGCCATTGGGGGGGTTGGATTCACTACTGGGTTTGTATGTATTTGTATATATTCCATTTTATTATTATTTCCATTTTCATCAAAGCTGTTCTAGTTCCCTTTTCTAATGGCCAAGTCTCTCTCCCATAATCCCTTTCTTCTCCCCTTTGGGGAGGGGTGGGGGTTTAACAGAGAGCACCTCCCTAAAGGGCTGCCCTGAACCTAAACTGTGACAGCCAGGAAGGAGAGACAGTGGAGTGGCTCTGTGTGTTAAGGAGTGCTTTGATTGTCTTGAGCATGATGATGATAGGGTCAAGTGTCTATGGGTAACAATCGGGGGAAGGCCAACAAGGCAGGGTCATGGGATGTGTGCACAGGCACAGTCCCCAGAGAGCAGCCAGAGTCCTTCCTGCTCTTCCTTCATTCCTACTGCTGTCGTAAATGGATGTTAACTTGCCAGAATTTGCTTTCAGCCTAGGAGGAACAGTAGGAACTACCCCAGCACACTGGCTCCACGCTGGTCCCAATGGGCCACAGTGGTTTTGGCCTGTGCAAAAGTGAATTGAAAGCCACAGTCTCCAGAGAGCCAGCCAGCTGAGAGTGGATGAACATTCACATTAATGTGCAATTAATGTGCAGTTCTGGCTGCAGTTCTTTTAGCAGTGCCAAGTTAATTACAACTGAACTGTAAAGCATTGCACATGGGCTTTATTTACTGCCTTATTAGTGTCATCTGTTCTCCCAGCAAAATGTCTCAGCTGTTTGCTCTTGTTCAAGGAAACCAGAAGTCATTGCTGAGCTGGCCCATGCTAGCTTACATGCTTTGCCTGGAAAGCAAGCAGAAGGACATGATTACCCCATCATGTTTACCTTTGGACCCTACCCGTTCATTTAATGCAATGCTCCAGCACCTCCAGTAAAATTCCATTACCTAATTATGTCACGGGGTATAACTAATATATATGTGATATATAAACAAAGTTAATACACTTTAATACTTCCAATTGATAGTGAAGAGATTTGTCACCACACTTCCCAAGCTTCCTTCAGGGCCACCGGGCTGCCACTCTTGCCTGGCAGCACCCGTGTACCGGGGCTCCACCATCCCCCCAGCAGCCCCTGCTCAAGACACCTGCCCAGAGACACTTGAGCACCAGGGTGTCACCCCGGTGGGGCTGGTGGCCGCGGGAGGCTGCGGGTGGAAATCGCTACCGCAGGCAGTGGGGAGCGTGACTCAGCTGCTCGAGCAGACTCGGGGCTTGCCTGGGCGCTGCAGCTCCTCGGCAGGGACCGCTTCTGCAGCCTGATTTGCTGGGAGGCTGCCAGCCACCTTGCCATCTCCTCCTCTCTGCAGGCAGCTCGCAGACAGCTCTGCCCCATTCTCCGCTCATTGTCTGTGTTTCCAGTGACAAAATGACCCACCGGAGGTAGAGGGACACGAGGCTGAATCCCTGTGATGGTCATGGAGAAGAGGAGCTGGTGATGCGGCTGGAGGATGCTGCAAGGAAGGTACAGGCAACCTCGCTGGCGGTGATGCCAGAGGAGGGGCAGGGGGTGGGCAGGGTTCATAGGCAGTATTCAGAGCCTGTGGTCAGGGCTTTGCACCCCTGTCCTGGATGGGTGCTGTGACCACTCTGTGCAGCTGAGAGGTGACCTGACCCCTGGGGTGATGAGTGGGGCAGGCTGCTAGGCCCCTCAGGGCTGCAGCCACCCTCACATAGTGTGTGTGTGCGTGTGTGTGTTGTTGGGCAGCATGTGCTGCAGGAGCAGCTCTGCCCTTGACCCTGCAGCCCTTAAGGACAAGTATTCTGGGTATTTTATCAGCATGGTAGGATCTGCTGTGAGAGCCATTCATGCATGGGCTTGCAAGCTGTTTGTGACCATGCCCTAAACCTCCACCAACCTGCCCACTGTGGGGGGGCCAGGAGCAAGAATTAAGGGTGTGTTTGACCTTGTTTAGATGTCTCTTTCTCAAGCAATTAGATTTGCTACGGGTTGTGCTTATGCAGAAAGACAGTTGGCCAAAATCTGGCTCCTAAGGCTGGTGGGGCTGCATGCTTCCCATACAGAGCGGGGGAGGCTGCCAAAAAGGCCTTTCCTTGCTGCTCCCTGCCTTTAGCAGTGCTGAGCCTGGGGGGAGGAGACAGGAAGGAAATACAGTGGTAGCCATGACTTTGCTCTGCCATTCCTTGTCACCCCTTAAGGGTTCCCCACACTTGGGTGTGATGCAGAGTTTGGCTTCAGCCAAAGTCCTCCTTAAACACAGTCCTGCTGACCCCACAGCTTGGCCAGTGCCTTACCTGAGTGCTGTGCTTCCTCCATTACCTAATCACAGCTACCCTAAGAGGACACCATTCCCCTTTGGGATCCAGGGACACCCAAGAGCTTTTCCATCCTTGCTCTAGCAGCTCTCCAGTCTCAGCAGTTCAGAAGCTCAGCAACGGGGGCTGTGAGTGTTTGGGAGGGCTCAGGAGTTTTGCAGCCCTTACTATGCAGCATGTCTGTGGGCACCTCGGTTTCAGCTCTGGACTCTCAGGGGACCTTTGCAGAGGGTACAAGAACCCCCCTGTGGAGGAGTGCCCTGTCTCTGCAGCCAGCATGTTGATACAGATTTTCCAGCTGGGGCCACGATTGGGCTGCTCACACAAGAGGCCTGGTTTCTGCTCTCTCCACTGCTGGAAATATCCCAGCTTCCTGCAGTGGAGAGAAGCGAGAAGAGCTGTGGGACGATGGATGGCCAGACAGCAGAGCAGGCAGGCCGGCAGCTGTGCTGGCAGGCATGGTGCTGCACGGTCAAGTTTTCAGAGGCTAGACAGGCTGCCTGGGGCAGCATGGTGCATACTGAGGCTGGTTCACAACTCAGATGGCCCCTGCATCGGGACTGTGATGAAAGTCCAGCAGGTTTCCCATGGACATCTCTCCACCCAGAGAATGACAGACAATATACCCCTTTGCCATGAGTATCCTTCTTTTCTGCTGCACTCAGGATGGAGACGTTCAGGACCTCCCAGCCTAGAAACAGGAAAGAGGAGGCCAAGCAAGGCAAGACACAGCAGTCATGGCTGCACGGGGCCGACGTACCAAGGTACTCCCCTCTGAACTGAACAAAGTGTGCTCCGAGAGAGGAGAGGACCACGCCATGCAACCCAGGTCAATGAGTGACTTCGAGGTGGTCCCCAACCTCCAGCAGAGCAGTAGCAGTGTCTTGAAGAGCAGGCGGAAGGCACATTTCCCCACTGGCAACAATGAAAAGGCAAGTTCAGGAGGTGCTGGAAGAGGGGGTGGTTTGCCACACATGACAGAGAATATTAGCGAGTTATCTGGTGACTCAGTGCTCCCACTAATGATAACAGATCACTTTAGATTTAGGGACAGACAGAAAAACCCCAAACACCTGATGTATGTGGCATTCATACCTCCTCTCTTGGAGTACACCTGGCTTTGTCCTTGCAGATAGCAATGGAGCTTTCTTCCTTCACATCAAAAGAAACACACAGATATGCTCCAAGCACCAAGGTGTCTGGCCCCCGGCATAACTTCTGTCCCTTTGCAGAAATCCTGACCCCTTGCTGCTTTTCCTGCTTCCTCAGGAAAACCTCATTTCATGGATTCCTGAAAACATACAGAAGAAAGAATGCACCTACTTTGTTGAAAGCTCCCAAACATCAGATTCTGGGTAAGGCAGACAGCCCCTCATTCCCCTCCTCTGCCAGGAAAGCAGAAAAGGTGTTTGGTGACAAAGCTACAACACCAGAAAATCCTACCTTTCTGTCAAGGGAACTGGTGTCAAGGGGATTAACAAATTCATTTCTGACTGGTTCTTCACCCTGCTGCATGTCACTACGTGGCTGATATCCCATGTCCTAGTGAGGAACCTTTCTGATGCTTTTGCATGCAGTCATTTCCATCCACAGTTCATCTGGAGCAACCTTAATATTTCTATTCTAAACATCTACAGCTGGAAATACTATTTTTTTTTTCTGCTAATTCACCCCCCATTTCTGAGCTGGAGGACAAGCTGTGTGGGAGATGGTGTTCTTAATGAGAACACCAACACCTTCTGCCTGGGCTGAGGCAGGTGGGCCAGCTGGGCTTCACCTTTTGGGTTTAGATTGTTCTTGGCAAAGCTGGTGGTGTGTGTTTCAGGAGGATCGTGTGCGAGTGCGGCTACCTCAGGGAACAGCACCTGGAAGATGCTGCCAAACCTCCCATCTTCCTGGGGAAAGAATGGGACCCCAGCAGGCACATCCAGGAAATGCCAACAGATGCCTTTGGTGATATTCACTTCACAGGCCTGGGACAGAAGACAGGGAAGGTGATCTTTTTTTCCCAACTGTGGTGCACGGGGAGCCAGTGTTCAGGTCTTGCCGTGGCAGATGAAATGCCAGTGTTTCCCTCCTGAATGAGAGTAGGTTAAGAGACCATGGAAATGTTCCAAAGGCATCACTGACCCAAGCAGAGGAAGGGGGGTGGGACAGGATCCCTCCTCTTCCCCAGCCCCGTACGTAGCCCGTGCTCCAAGGAGTGGCTGTTTCCTACCCTCGTCCTTAGGTTCATCTTGGGAATGCTCAGTCTCAGGGAAGTGAGTGGGAACAGGGTCATGCCCAAAGATCGTGCAGCAACAGGACTCTGCTGGGAAATGTCATGACAAGCCCCTTGTTCTTTTCTTGGACAGGAGAAATTGCGGTGGAGGTGCCCTGTACCCTGACCCTGTTGTTTTTACCCAAAACATGTGTATGCTCCCTTTTTTTGTAGTATGTGCGTGTCTCCTCGGATACCCCTCCACGAGTCATCTACCACCTCATGACACAGCACTGGGGCCTCGATGCACCCAACCTGCTCATCTCAGTCACTGGGGGAGCCAAAAACTTCATCATGAAGCCAAGGCTGAAGAACATCTTCCGGCAAGGGCTAGTTAAAGTGGCCCAGACCACTGGTAAGAGATACTGAGGCTCTCCTTGCAATTGCAGTGGGAGAGGGGCTGTCATCTGGGTGTAGTTCAGTGAGTTGGGCTTCTGTGGAGATACTGAGCTGCCCAGGAGGCCTGTAGGTCCCTGTCTGGACTACTACCACCAGGGATGGACTGTTCTTGCTCATTTGCTGCAAACAGGCTCATACAGAGCTGGACTGAGATGCAACACTCTGCTGAGAAAGGCATCTCCTGTGCTGGAGGGCTTCATGTAGTGGGCAGGGAAGACATCTTCTAGGGGATGGAGCATCTCTGAGGATCAAGTGTTCCTGCAGCCATATAGAGGGATGCTAGGAGGTTGCTGTGATGAGAGTCTCTCCCTTTCCAAGAACCTCTCTGACCCCCCAGGGGCCTGGATCATCACAGGGGGGTCCCACACTGGTGTGATGAAACAGGTGGGAGAGGCAGTGCGAGACTTCACCCTGAGCTGCAGCCACAAAGAAGGCGAGATTGTCACCATTGGCATAGCCACCTGGGGGACCGTGTACAACCGGGAGAGCCTCATCTGCCCAATGGTGAGCCAGGCAGAGCTGGAGATGTGATTGCTTTGCCTATGCCTGGACTGTCAGGGAAGTCTTGCCAAAGACCATGGTGGGAACATGCCTGTGGCTGGCAGACATGGTAAAACCTAGCCACACCAGAAGAACTGATGGTCCTGGGCTGATGTTTGCTGAGGAGCCCCTCTACCCTACCCAGTGTCTTGCATAGGTGCTGCACTGCTCCTGGAAGAACCCTTGTGGGTGTGAGTGTGGGTGAAGCAGAGACAGAGGACCATGGGGCAAAGCTGACACAAGGGCTGCAGGGGGGTCAGGGATAGCTGGTTGGCCAGACTGTTCACACATGCTTGCCTTTTCCTGTCCCACACACTGGTTGCTTTGGGCATCTGGTGCTCCTTTGCAGCCATGCCAGGCTTTTTCCAGAGTCTCTTCTCCTACAGGGTGGATTTCCAGCTGAGTATGTACTGGATGAGGAGAACCAAGGCAGCCTGTCATGCCTGGACAGCAACCACTCGCACTTCATCCTGGTGGATGATGGAACCCACGGGAGGTATGGAGTGGAAATCGCCCTAAGAACCAGACTGGAGAAGTTCATTTCAGAGCAGACCAAGGTGAAAGGAGGTATGGCAATATACAGTCAGGGCTGAGGCAGGGGAGGGCACAAGGTGGGAAGGTAAGGGGTACCCATCCGGGCCTCTGGTGAGAGAGTAGCCTGTGGCTTCCCTAGAGGATCCACGCAAGAAGCTTGAAAGGATTGCCATGATAAATATGGAACCTTGTTCCTCAGCAACACAATTCAAAAAGCATTTGTCTGCCAGCTGCTTGGCTTATGGGGTCACCAAAGAGGTCTCCAAACCTTGTGATGCTGAGCTGATCAGGGAGAGTTGTTTGCCCCAGAAGGCCAGGCCTCCAAGGGAGCTTCCATGTGGTATCTTCTTGCTGTACAAATGATCTTCTAGTCTAACACATGCGCACACATGCACTTGCAGCATGACTGCCAGAACATCATCTCCCCTCTCTCCTGGAGCCTGGCATGTCAGGAGCAGTGCTGTCACTTTGCCTTTCACACCCCACTGCTCAGAGGGGACTGCATTCAGCTGCAAAGGCTGGGAGGGGAGGTTGCCCCACAAGGAGATGACTCTGGGCTCTGCTTCCCTGCAGGCGTTGCCATCAAGATCCCCATCGTATGCGTGGTGCTGGAAGGAGGCCCCGGGACACTCGATGTAAGAAACTGCTCCTGCCTGCTCCCAGCAGAGCTGCAAGGAGGGATGTGGTGGGAGGATGCAGCTCCTTGCCCATGGTGCTGCTCGCCAGTGTTGGTGTGAGCATGGTGACACACCAGCTGAAATGTAGCTGGGTGGGAGTGCTGTGGAGCAGTGGTGTCGGTCTGCTGACCTCTGCATGGGATTAGGACCAGTCACCCTGCTCTGTTGCAGACCATCTACAATGCCATCACCAATGGGATCCCCTGTGTGATTGTGGAAGGGTCTGGGCGTGTGGCTGATGTCATTGCACAGGTGGCCAGCCTGCCTGTGCACAAGATAACCATTGCCTTGATCCAGAAGAAGCTGGGCCTGTTCTTCCATGACACCTATGAGCTCTTCACTGAGGGCAAGCTGGTAGAGTGGACAAAGAAGGTGAGCCTCTTGCAGGCAGACAGCTCCTCTTGCTGAGCCTTTGGAGATCAAATGGGTCCCCAGGGGTCCTTACCCACAAGCAGCAAGGCTCACAGTGTGAAGTTTAAGGCTTATCTTCCTCCAACCATCCTTCTCCCCACACAGCCATGCTCAGCATTGTCCTGCTGAGCAGCCCAAGGGCTTGAGCTCTGCTCCTCCGCTGCCTCCTCCCTTTGGGCAGAGAGGTACCATTTGGGACTAACCCCATCTGGGTTGGGAGACACAGCACAGGGGGTCTGCAGGCAACCTGAGAGGAGCAAGGAATTGCCCCACATAGGACAGGGGGCTGTGGGAAGCACCGGGGAGAAGATGCTGCTGCTGTTTGCTTGTCTGCACCTCTCCTTGTAGATCCAAGACATAGTGCGGAGCCGGCAGCTCCTGACTGTTTACAGAGACAGCAAATATGGCCAGCAGGATGTGGATGTGGCCATCCTTCAGGCCTTGTTCAAAGGTGAGAGGTGGGGAGCTGAAGGAATGGGGAGAGATGATTGGGATGAGGGTCACAAGTCACTTCCTGCCAGCTGCTTGTCTTATGTGGTCATCAAAGGAGTCCCCAGATCTTTTGATGCTGAGCTGATCAGGGAAAGATGTTTCTCACAAAGGGCCAGATCTCCAATGGACTTCCAGGTGCTGTCTTCTCACTCTGTAAATTACCTTCTATTCTAACACATGCATTTTGCATACAGCATCCCGAAACCAGGACCACTTTGGTCATGAGAACTGGGACCACCAGCTGAAGTTAGCTGTGGCCTGGAACAGGGTGGACATTGCTCGAAGTGAGATCTTCACAGATGACCATGAATGGAAGGTAAGGCAGCACCTGGGCTGCTTATCTGGTCAGGCTTATAGCTTGTCACGTCCCAGTTGACGACTGTGGATATTGAGGATACTTTTCACCCTGGCTGTGCTTAGGAAGAATTTTTGAGGGCATTTCTCTTGGTATCTAAACTCCCAGCACATTGCCAGGGGCTTTTAATCTATCCCATTTTTCAAAAGTGGTCTCAAACACCCAAAGCAGCAGTGAGCACACCCTGCAATTCATCACTCATAAAGGTCCTAATTGGCACATCAGTGTTTACAAAGGTGATTGGTATTTTGTTCAAAACCAGTGTCTTTTAAAGACAATCCACCAACCTAGTGCCAAAAATACCTCTTGCTGACTCTGCCCTGTTGTCACTGCTCATGCCACATTGTCAAACAGCAACTTGTCTCTAAACTCACTTCACCCAGCCTGCTGTACTTACCTGCTCAAATTTACTACAGAGCAGGGCAGGGAGCAGCACCAGCCAGCTCTGCCACCTGACACCTGATCCAGCTTTTGAGAAGTCAAAGCTGAGCAGGGTTCTCTGTCCTTTCTATCAGGGCCTTTCATGGGACTGGGAAAGGCTGGTTGGAACCAGGATCCCAAAGAGGAAATATTTGATGGTGTAAAAAAGAAAAGCCTGGACAAGATCTAGGCTTTTGCTGGGAAGGGAGGACAAGGTAGGCTCTCAGACTAGCTGATGCAGGTCAGGGCTGTTACAAGGTGCTGCAGCTGGTATGAAAAGCTGAGGCTGAAACCAGCCTGCAGCAGAAAGTCAGCAGGTACCTTCCGGCTAGGACAGATATATACTCCCTTACTCATAGACTTTGTTTTCACTTCTGAGCACATGTAAAGGTTGCCTTGGAAAGGAAAACCCCACAAAGGCTGGACTGGGGGACCATTTGGAGCAGCCAGTCTCCCCATGGCTGAGATCCATCTGGCAGCACCATGATCATTCAGCTGAACAGTTGTGCACAGAGGATAAGCCTATGAGGTCCTGTTCATTTGTATGGTCCGTCCTCGTAAACTGGGGGAAGAGGATCTACCCTCAGGTTTAACCTATCCCTCCACTCAGCAGCCAAGGGAGCAGAGGGCTTCACTGCCAGAGGAGAGGGCGTAGTAACCCAGAACTGTGTCTCTGGGGGGTCCCAGAGACAAGTCACAGAACCTCCCAGCTGCCCAGATAAAATCTTCCCCCTATCTGAATGAGGAATACTGTGGGGCTCTGCTCTGGGGCCATGGAGACCTTCACCTCTGCTTCTGGCCTGCCAGCCCACAGATCTCCACCCTGTGATGGCAGCTGCCCTGATCTCCAACAAGCCAGAGTTTGTGAAGCTGTTCTTGGAGCAGGGAGTGCATCTCAAGGAGTTTGTCACCTGGGACACCCTGGTTTACCTCTACGACAACATGGCACCATCCTGCCTGTTCCACAGCAAGCTGCAGAAGGTCCTTCTGGAGGAGGCAGAGCACACAGCTGGCTCCAAAATGCCAAGAATCCAACTGCACCATGTCTCCCAGGTGCTGCGGGAGCTCCTGGGCTGCTCCACACAGCCTCTCTACCCCAAGCCCAAGCACATGGAGCGGCCCCGGCTCTCCATCCCTGTCCCGCACGTCAAGCTGAATGTACGCATCTCCAGGTTACATGGAGGCAGGGTTGCATTACGGAGGGGCATGCTGGTTTAAGAAACCATCCTGGAGGTCACAGCTGGGTCTTTGTCCTCTCGCCTGCTCATGGATCCCTCTTAAAGTCCCTTAAAGTGCTGCCCAAGTAATCTGCTCTGTATTCAAGGTGTGACTCCCACACTTCTACACCCACTGCATGACTAGTGGGCAGGACCCAGTGGGGTGGGTGCACTGGATAGGCTGGGCACATCCCCACGTGATCCTGGCCCTAGAAAAAGTGGCATTTAAGGGATAAGTCCAGTCTTGGCCACACACCTATCTGCAGCAAAGGCCCTTCCATGGGTGGTGGAGGCAGGCACCCAGGGTTTGGGGTTGGCTTTGTGTTGAGAAGCTGCCTGCTCTCTGCAGCCTCTTGGCAGGGGAACAGGTCTGATCGTTGCATGCCTTGCAGGTTCAGGGGTCAAGTCTCCGGTCCCTCTACAAGCGCTCTGCTGGTCGAGTCACCTTCACCATGGACCCAGTCCGTGACCTGCTTATCTGGGCTGTGGTCCAGAACCGCAAGGAACTGGCAGAAATCATCTGGGCCCAGGTATCGCAGCCCAGAGCTGTCAGTCCCAGCTGAGAGGTTCAGATGGAGCCAAACCTCCCAGTCCCCAAAAGAAAGATTGTACCTGCTGGGATTTGGGATAGCAGGGGAGCTGGACCCATGGCAGTGCCTGAGCCTGACCTTCAGCCAAAGGGGAGACAGCTACTGAGCCCATCAACACTTAATGTTCATCCCCAGTCACATTATGAGGCCATATTCCTCCCTTTGCAGGCAAAACACATGTGGCAGGCAGAGGTGCTGTGCTGGGACAGAAGTGTGCTCTTTCTTGCAAAGGCTGTGAGAGAGGGCTCAGCACACCACAGGCAGGACACAGGGGCAGAGCAGCTGGGGTGGAGAAGGCTTCCACCCATAAACAGCATCTCCAGAAGAGAGGCAACATGGCTGGAGGCATGGTGAGCATGCTGTGCAGAGCCATGGAGTCACACAATCCCATCATGCAAGACTTCCCATGGGAAGAGCAGAGATGTCCCCAGATTCTCCATGACAGTGGGCTGCTTACTGCCCCTGCACCCAGAGGGGAGCACAGCTCAGCCCTTGTCATGGCAAGCTATCCATCCTGAGCAGCAGTCTGCTTGGGACACCCTGCTTCCCTCCTGAAGGAGCCATGGAAGGCTTGGCAGGACCGCAGGGGCTTGTAGGACAGGGTGCAGAGTCACACACTTTCTCTGATCTCTTCCACTTCAGAGCCAGGACTGCATGGTGGCTGCACTGGCCTGCAGCAAAATCCTGAAGGAGCTTGCCAAGGAGGAGGAAGACACTGACACCACTGATGACATGCTGGCCCTGGCCAAGCAGTACGAGCAAAAGGCAATTGGTGAGCAAGAGGGTATCAGCAACCCAGGACTGCTCTCATGCCCTGCAGAGCTGACTACCATTGCTTGGGAGGTGATGGGTGGGGTGGGTGGTGCCAAAGGGGGTCCCCCCTCATCCTAGTGAGGGTCATGATGCTGCAAAGGCTGTGACCGGGTGGTGATGGGAGCACACCAGTGTGTGGTGCAATGTCCAGATCCTGCTGCAAAGGGTGACTCTGTGGGCACCTTGCCGAGCACCAAGCTGGCCCTGCAGATCAACCTTGTCTCCCTGGTCAGGTGTGTTCACAGAGTGCTACCGCAAAGATGAAGAGAGAGCCCAGAAGCTTCTCACCCGTGTCTCTGAGGCCTGGGGGAAGACAACCTGTCTGCAGTTGGCGTTGGAGGCCAAGAACATGAATTTTGTGTCCCATGGGGGTGTCCAGGTGGGCTCCTAGCAGTAGTGCTTGGAGGGGAAGTACCCAAGTGTCCCCTGCTCCAGATCCAGGGTTGCAGGTTCTGCCAGGCAGACCCCACTGCTGGCAGCAGTGGGGTCTGCCCTTCAGCCCTGCTCTGATAGGGGGCTTTTCCTGTGAATGGTGCTCCTTCCTGTTTCACAGGCCTTTTTAACCAAAGTCTGGTGGGGAAAGATGTGCGTGGACAATGGGCTTTTGCGGGTGATCGCATGCATGCTGTTCTTCCCACTTCTCTACACCAGCCTCATCACCTTCAGGTACTTCTTGCAGCCAGGGCACACGTACACTGAGGCAGGGATCTCCTCCAGCCTCACCCTGTGGCTGGCTGGGAGAAGTTGCCGTGTCATTTCCCTGCTTCCCACAGGGAGAAGAGGCTGCAGCCCATGGGCTGCCTGATGCGCCTCCAAGCCTTCTTCACGGCACCTGTTATCATCTTCCACATGAACATCCTGTCTTACTTCACCTTCCTCCTGCTCTTCGCCTATGTCCTGATGGTTGACTTCCAAACATCGCCATCCTGGCCAGAGTACCTTATCTACTTCTGGCTCTTCTCCCTGGTGTGCGAGGAGATCCGCCAGGTAGGGGGCAAGCAGAGCAGAGTCTGGGATGAGGTGAGAGGAGGGACAGACACTCTTCTGGGTGCTCCTGGAAGAGCCTGTGTAGCTTGTGTTCCTACACTGCTTCTCTCATCACCATCAATTTGGAGAGGTCCCAGCACAAGGGACTGCAGGATCCCCCTGTCTCTGAAGCCAGAGAATCTTCTTGGCTGTGTTTGGCCTGGTCCCAGGTACTTGCAAAAAGGTGTGCTGTTTGAGCTGAAAACATCAGGAGATGGAGGCACCACCTCCTTCCATGGGCATTTATTCCCAGAAGTGTTTCCAGACTTTTCTTGGCATTTTAATTTTTTTTTCAGCTTTTGCTTCAACATCTCAGTGCCTTTCTGCACCACTAGAGAGTCCCATGTCTCAGGTATCTCTCCCCATACTCCTTCTATGCCCCTATAGAAAATCCTGTAGGCTCAGGTTAACTTCAGGTAAGCAAGAGGGTCCAGTAACAGCCAGCAGTTTGGTGCAGTCCCTCCCTTCTGCAAAGCACAGAGTATCTTTCACTGAAATACCAACCCCTCTTCTCTTCCCAACAGCTTTTGTATGATCCAGATGGGTTTGGGGTTGTGAAAATGGTTTCCCTGTACTTCAAGGACTTCTGGAATAAGTTGGATATCTGTGCCATCTTGGTCTTTATCACAGGGCTGACTTGCAGGTGAGTTGCAGAGCCACTTGCCTGGCCGTGCACAGGCTCAAGCCACAGCTGTAGGCTACAAAACTAGTGTGAGAATTGTGCAGGTCTTTTAAGTGTCGTTTCTTCTTCCAAAGGCCAATGAAGATTTTTGTGGTCATGTGATTAATTCTGACCAACATGTCTCTGCTGCTTTTAGGAGAGATGTTTTTCACGCTGCAACTCTCACCTAGCACTCGGGGAAGCTCGCTGATACTGCAGAAATGTAATGCCGTGAGATCAGAAAAACCTCATGCTGGTGGCACTGAGATGTTTCCTTTCCTCTTTCCTGTGCCCAGGCTGATCCCGTCAACTTTATATCCCGGGCGCATCATACTCTCACTGGCTTTTATCATTTTCTGCTTGCGTCTGATGCACATTTTCACAGTCAGTAGAACGCTGGGGCCCAAGATCATCATTGTGAAGCGCATGGTGAGAGCTCCCCTCCCTCCTGCCAGGGTGACAAGCTAGAGCAGATGGATGCCAGTGTGGGATGGATGTGCCACCCATGTTTTCCTATCCTGGAGTGAGATTTGCTCCAGGACATAATTTTGCTTCCTCTCTGTCTTTACAGATGAAGGATGTCTTCTTCTTCCTCTTCTTGCTAGCAGTGTGGGTGGTGTCCTTTGGGGTTGCCAAACAGGCCATCCTGATCCACAATGAGGAACGTGTGGAATGGCTTTTCCGTGGTGTGGTCTACCACTCCTACCTGACCATCTTTGGGCAGATTCCTTCCTACATCGATGGTAAGGGACACTGGTCTGAGACAGCAGATGGCATGAGCAGGATGGCTGCAACAAGGCTGAGTAGTACTGGCAGGTACTGCCTAGCTCCTGCCATGTTCTCCTATGGAAGTCCTGCACAGGGCTCCTCTCCAAGCACAATGTAAGGCCAGGAGGGAGCAATGACGGCATGGGGATGGAGCCCTGCTCTGGCACGTTGTTAACACTGACACCAGTGGAAGCCCAGAGACTTCCCCTGCCCAAGTGGTCAAGAGAGCACAGTAGCAAAGGCATAGCAGCATGTGCTGATCCAGCTCAGTGCCCCAGCTACAAGGCGGGTGGAGTGAGCAGAACATCTGGGATGATGCAGATCGAGGTCAAATCCATGTCCAGTGCTGAACACCCTTGATGCTGGCCACTTTCAGAGAGCACCACATGCTCCCTGAGACACCACGAGGTTTGGCTGCAGCGGAGTCATGCTGTGCTCTCCTGCAGGGGTGAACTTCAACATTGACCAGTGCAGCCCCAATGGGACCGACCCCTACAAGCCCAAGTGCCCAAAGACAAATGAGGAGAACAAGAAACCCATCTTCCCAGAGTGGCTGACGGTCATCTTACTATGCCTGTATCTGCTCTTCACCAACATTCTTCTCCTCAACCTTCTCATCGCCATGTTCAAGTGAGTTTGATCTGGCCCCATGGTGAGTTTGATCGTGGTCCCAGCGAATGGAAGCTGGCTTTGCTTGCAGGCTTGGCCATGGCCAGGGCACTGTACACTGAGAAAGCATAAGGAGGATTCTGGGGGACATGCTGACCAGAGCACAGGGGGACTTTGGGGAGGCTACAGATATGGTGGAAGAATCAGGTGTAGGCCAGGGCTGATCAGGGAAATGGATAGGAGCCAGGGCACCATACAGACACAATGTGCCCTCTCCTTCCCGCGGCATGTCTGACGCCTGGGCTCTGCCCCAGCTACACCTTCCAGCAGGTACAGGAGCACACAGACCAGATCTGGAAGTTCCAGCGGCATGACCTGATCAAGGAGTACCACAGCCGCCCACCTGCACCCCCACCCTTCATCCTTCTCAACCACCTGCAGATCCTGATCCGGCGAGGCTTACTCCGCAGGCCAGCCACGCGCCACAAGCAGCTCAGTGAGGACCAGCATCTCCCCTCCTGCCCTTTGCCCCCTCCCTGGGGCATGGCACTGTGTACTGAGGCATGAGGCTTGGCATCTGGTCTGTAGTACTGGGGTCTGGGATGCCCAGGGATCTGACAGCACTGCCATCCCCTTCCTCTGGCAGAAGAGAAGCTGGAGAAGAATGAAGAAGCTGCCCTACTCTCTTGGGAGATGTATCTGAAGGAGAACTACCTGCAGCATCAGCAGTGCCAGGAGAAGCAGAACACAGAGAAGAAGATCCAAGGCATTGCACAGAGGTACCTGCACTTCTGAGACAGAGATGTCCTTCTGTTCTCTAGTGTCCTGGACAGGGAATAGTTGGAATCATTGCTTGGGGGGACTGCTGATGGGGTTCATCTCTACATTCTCCCTCCAGGGTTGACGTACTGGCAGAGTTGCTGGACTTAGACCGGGTGAAGAGGACAGGGCTAGTGGAGCAGAGACTGGTCTCTCTGGAAGAGCAGGTGAGGTACAAGCTGAGCAACTACCTAACAAAGGTGAGGTTTTCAAGGGGTGAATCCTCTGAATCACTCCCCTTTCAAACAGTTTGAGTTTCCTTGCCAAAACAATATCATCCAAGAGGAAAAGGTTTGTGGAAAACATCCTGTTTGACTCCAAACTGAAGAGGATGAAGGGGGCAAGTGGTGGGATGAGCCCCTGCCTCCACTAGTCATCCAAGCAGTTAGATCTGATACAGCTCTTCTTCTTGGCCTGAGAGGGTCCTCCAGACTTCTGGAGACAGGGAACTCTCCACTGCCTCTGCATGAGGTTGTTCTACACCCCGCAAGAGCAGTGGGGTCTCCAGGGAGCCAGACAGGGCCCTGTCATCTCCTCTCTGAGATGGCTGCAGCACATTCGTTGTTTCCACTTCCATTTCCATTGAAAAAATGTTTCCCTGGAGGTGGTTTTCCAAGCCAAGCATCAGGGCACAGCAAGGATTGCTGCTGCCCTGAGGGATAAGTAGCCAGGAGCCAAGGGCAGCAGTGCCTCCTCCCAGGGCTGTATCCTGCAGGTCTTGAGCAAGGGAGCCCAGGGGGCAGCTGGTGTCTGGGAGGACTGACCCTGTCCTGTCCCATGCAGGTGCATCAGAGTGCCCAGGCCCTGAGGTGGATAATGCAGGCTCTGCAGGGCAATGGCTTTGGCTCAGGCGAGGACATGCCACCCTTGGGTAAGCAGATTCTGTCTCCATCCTAGCAGCACCAGGGGGCCCAGAGTCTCACACTGGTGCCCATGGGCTGCAGACCAGGTCTGAGCAGCCCTTTGCACCCTTCTGTTAAGCAGCAAGAAAGAGGCAGAGGTTCCTTTGGCCCAGGGAGGTCTGGGGACTCTGCAAGGCCATCCAGTCCCTCCTGCGGTCGTTGTCACCCTCCACTCCAGAGTCCTACCTGCAGGCCCATGTCTGAGGCTTGATACTGCAGTATCCCTGCTGGAGTTCCTCTGGGGCTTGCTGGAAGGGATGCTTAGGGCCAGGCCCCCAGGGGACATCAGCATCCCTATGGAGAGACACAGCTAGCCCCTGTACACAGCACTGGAATCATCACTGGGCTCTGTGGGACCTTGCTGTCTGTGTCTGCCTTGCAGGCTCCAGCAAAGCCTTGGTGATGAAGGAGGTTGACCTGGAGGGGAAGCTTGAGGAGAGCCAGCCCTCGTACCACATGCTTGCCCGAAACCTCCTGTACCCAGGGTCTCACACCTTCCGCTTCCCTGTGCCGGATGAGAAGGTGCCCTGGGAGGTAACAGCCGTGCCCCTGGGCAGTGGGATTGGTAGGGGAAGCTGCGGGACAGATCTAGATGGCTATGGGAAGAGGACCAAACCCATTGTGGCATCCATGTCACACTTGGGAGCTCTTGTTTTTCCCAGCTCTGGGACAAGTGGCTTCCTGGAACAGCTTCTCCAAGGCCCTCCCAGGGACACTCAAATGCTGAGTGGGCATCACTCCTGCTGGGATCTGCAGTGCTGGGGGCAGGGGGGGGTGG
>JAAGNO010001898.1:0-11861 GCA_033439905.1 Ceryle rudis
GGGGGGTGTGTCGGGGGGGGGGGGGGCTCAAGTGCAAAGGAAAAAGCCCCCAAATGCTCCAAGAAGACATTTCACAGGGTCTAACGAGACTAACCCCCAGGGCGGGGGGGAGACAGGTAAGGAGAGGAGCTGGGGGCTTGGGGTGGCACAGGGGTGTGGTGCAATGGCAGGGAAGGGGGGGGTCGTGTGTGTGGCCCCCCCATTTGGGAGGCTGTGTCCCCATTTAGGGGGGTCGTCTGTGTAGCCCCCCCATTTTGGGGAGCTATGTCTCCATTTTGGGGGGGTCTTGTGTCTGTGCCCCCCCATTTTGGGGCAGACCGCAGGGACACCCCAAGGACAAACACTCCCCATGTTGCCCAGGGAAGAGTAAAGCTTTGGGGAGTTGCTCCTCTAGCAAGACACTGTCCCTGTCCTTGAGGGATCCTAGGGAAACATCCCACCCAGCGCCCCAGAGACATGGACATGAGAGCTGCCCAGCAGACACCCCTCTGCCCAGTGCCCAGCCCCAGCACGGAGAGCTTTGGTCTCGTGAAACACACAAAAAAAGGAGATCTCTGCTCTGCTGCAGAAGCCTAAGGGGAACCGGCCCTGTTAAATCCCCTCCAGCAGCACCAGGACCCAGACCAGGGGACACACATCTCTGCTGCCACCCATGCCCACCCAGCTTGGCACCCACAAGAAACCACCTCCGCAGAAGGAACGAGTTAGGAATGGGTTCATGAACTAAATGGGGTCATGAACTAAAACCTGACCAGGGGCAACAGGAACCCTTCTCCTCCTCCTCTCCAGCTGCCGGTCAGCAGTGGCCCCGGTGCAGAACGCACCCAAGGTGATGCTTGAGGCTCATTGGAGTCGCAGGGGATGTCGCCAATGCCTTCGGAGATGTTTGGTTCAAGTCTGCAGGTAACTGCCAGGTCTGGCAAGGAAGACTTGTTCCCAGAGCAGCTTTCAAAAGAAAGGACAGAAAAGGGTACGGAAACAAGAGGCTGCAGACACGGCTACGTGTGACACCAGGGGGTTCTACTTTTTTTTTTTTTCTATTTTTTTTTAACTGCAAGTTCATTACAGTAAAGAAATGGAGCTGAATATTAGTGGAGGAGTAGAAATGTGTATCTGGACAACTCTAAAAAAATCGCTAGCATTTACGAAGGGCAGTTTAGAAAAAGAACTGGAGGACTTTGGTCTGAACTCTGCTGTCATTCCCACCCACCTAGGGTTGAAGCAACCCAACCGAGACCCATCTCGGTGTCTGACATGGAGACCCTCACATGAATTGTACAGTGCAGGTGCCCAGGAGCCCTTTGCAAGCTTTGCCTTAGTACGGTCTACGTGGGCAAGCCCAGAGTGGGACACAGTGGCCTATGGGTAGGCTGACAGGCTCATCAGCACCCACCAAAACCACCCAGCCCAGCAGGAGCTGGACAGGCAATGGAAGCTGTTTCTAGAGCAACACACCAAACTGGAGCCAGCAGAACCATACTTCCCTGGCACACCACTGGGCAAAATTCCCTTTTTAATGCTGTTAAACAATCCCCATGACCGTGGACAGCAGGCAGCATCTTCTGTCATGGCTGACCCAGCCAAGACCACAAGAACAAAGTAAGAGGCTCACTGGAGCTCGCTGGCCTGGGGCTGGGTCAGGAGGCAACAGGCCCATTCCTTTCCTGCTTCTCACAAAGGGCTGAGCAAGCTTTGGTGGTGTGACCAATTTAGAAACCATTTTCCAAAAAAAATCTCCATGTCCTGCTCCTGAAATATGTCTCGTGCCAAGAGAGGCCCAGCCTTCAAAAGTCCATGCTTAACCGTTCCTGGCCAGCCCCGGGCGTCACAACCAATAGAGCAGCTCTGAAACACAAAGGGCAGACACAGGCTTTTGGGCTTCTCCCCATCTACCTTGATGACGCATCGGGCTATGCAAGTCTGGAAATACCCTTCACCCCCACCTCGAGCTGCTGCAAGCTGCCAGGAGCCGGGGGACCCGCCAGCTGTGAGCTCCCTCCTCGCTTCCCGCTCACCCTGCTTCCTCTGGCCTCCTACGGCAGGAATGCACTTTGTGACTTTGGCCCAAGAGCTTCCTTCTGGCCATAACCCCAGCCCGTTCCCACTCTCTTCTCATTCCAGACCAGGCTCTGGAGCACTGCAACATCCCTCCCAGAGCTGGAGGAACCCTGGGGCAGCGCGGCCACGCTCCGGCTGGTTTCTGGGAAGCCTCTCCCCAGCTCCCCGAAGGCACCGCAGCCCCGGCCACCTCCTGACGCCGTGGTCACCTCAGTGCTGCTGGAAAAGCATTTCCAAAAAGAACCAAAACTATATATATATGTATACATACATATATATGTTTATACATACACACACACGTATATATATGTATATATGTCTACCTATATATACACATATAGGTTTGAAAGGCAAGCTGCCAAAGTAGAAAACATCGGTCCGCCTGGTTTGTATAATGCGTGTTAAAGAAATGAGACTTGTAGCCCATGACATCTTCTTTAAAAATGAGTATTTAAGATCTTCAAAAATTGCTACAGTACAAAAAGTGGTTTTGTGTGTGTATATATATATATATTTTTTTGTCTCTCTACATATATCGTATGTACGTATGCGTATGGACCAGGATGGATGACCCCACCAGAAGAGACGCCCCACTCATCCTCCACAACATTTCCAGACGTTAGCAACTTGGCTTCGGCTTCTCGTGAAGTCTCTGCATCGGTACATGGCACATAATGGTATTATTGGCACAGGTTCAGAGTCACAGTCCACGTCCAAGCTCCAGGCGCTCTACTCCTCCCCTCTCAGTCCCTCGCCGGCTCCTCTTCCTCCATGGGATTCTTCGCTCGCACGTTTCTCTTTCTCTTCTCCAAAAAACGTGCTCTTTGAAAAAGGCAGTTCCCTACAGGCGTGTTCATTTTTATAAAAATATATTTGGCCCATAGAACGCTGCTCTTTGAGTCTCCTACTGGTAAACAGAAATGGTAGGTACAGGTAACCCATTATTTTTTTATATTTTTTTACAGGTTCACCAATGGAATCCTGTTAAGGACAAGAAGAAAAACAAAGATTAAATCACGACAGGGAAATGCATCGTGACTTACATCGCTTGATGCCCCCCAGGAGCTTCCCCCTCCTCCCAGCAGCGGCAGTGAGGGGCTCGGGGGCAAACGCTGATGGCAGCAGGTGAGCAGCCTAGGGGAGCAGGGTACGGAGGAATCGGGATGTCCATGAACCCCCTCTCCCATCTGCATGTGGGACTGGGACCACTCCTCCTGCTTCCTGGGAGAAGCCCCAGCCTTGCCCTGCTCGTTTTCAGCCGTGTTTTGTGGGGCAGCTTTCAGGACAGGGATGCGTGTGTTTGGGATGAGAACGTTTGTGTTAGGATGAGGATGTCTGCGGTGGGACGGGGATGTCAGCGTTGAGATGGGGATGCTTTTAGCGAGCAGCGGCAGGGACTGAGAGGCTTCGGTGTGTCTTACTGCACACTTTTATCTCCTTAGGGCCTTTGCCAAAGCATGATTTATTCCCGTGCACCGTGGCATTCCGGAGCTTTTCATACTTGGGCTAAGAGCAGAGAGTGCTCTGGCAGATGAGAAGATGATGATGAGTACTAACAAGATTTTCTAAAGTTAAATGCCCTACAGAAATCAATAGAGAATTGGTTAAGCATCAAAAACAGAGATCCTATTGAAGTCCTTCTTAAGCTATTTATTAGCTGTCCTCTGAAAGATCTCTCCCTACATAATTTTAAAGCTCTATGTGAAGACAATTGCTCCCCATCATTAGTGTGGGCCACCTGCTTTACGTGTACGCGACTTTCCGTACAGCGATACGCGCTGTAACCCAGCAGAGCGCCTGGGGCAGCTCCCCAGGGGCGGGCTCTGTGTACAGCAGACATAGAGAGCACACGCTGAGGTGCTGCTCGTGACCCTCACCTCTGCTGTGGCCTCTGCCTGGCTGGTTATCAGCATTTAGAAACACAACGTGCTTTTTGTTCACGGGTTCTTTCTTCAACGCTATTTTCAAGCAAGATGCCCAATATACACCACCTCCAGCAACGACACTGAAGGCTTAATTAGCGAGACAGATTTTAGAGTCCTTAATCTCCTGCACCGGGGCTGTGTTGGGACTGCTGTTATTCCTCCGAAGACAAGCCTGGGTTTTTTATGATGACTCATTATCTGTTAATGTTAATAGAAACCATTTGCTGTTGTTAGGCAGAACGGGGCCATCACAGCAGCTGCTCGCCGTGTTCAAAGAAGGGAATTACCATACAATACTGGAAATTTTAACTGCCTCGTGCAAAAACCAGGGTCAGATCAACGCTACCGTACCAGTAGGATCTTCAGGTCTCAAGCTGCCACTTCCCTAGCAGCGCTGCCGAACATTTACATAGTTCTGGATGAATGCTATTTAACGCACGCATTGCAGGATGTAAAATTTATATTGTATTCCAAATAGCCTCTTTGTGCAAAGTAGGTCAGCGCTTGATCAACCTTACAGATTTTTGTATAATCTCATTCCATGGGGTTTTGCAGTCAAAGAGAGCGGGATTAAGGACAAGAATAATGCAGAATCTCAAACTTCATTTCAGAAAGCCCCAGAGCCGGTACGGGATCAAACCAAAGCAGCCACAGTTTGCTGCGGTGCCCAGCCAAAGCCACTCGAGTCTTCAGCAAATGTCACCTTCGGGTTTGCAACGCGGCAGCTGCTCCTGCTGCTGCCCTGCCGCCGTGTCTCCTCTGCCAGCTGCAGAGAGAGTTTTGCTTCTCATACCCCTGCGCAGGTAATTCCTCGGTGAGCTGCTCGGCACAAGTGCTTTAACTGACGCCTTTGCTCCGCACCTAACACAGCCCTGTGCCCCGCTGCTGCAGCTGCACGATGTGACGCAGTCCGGCCAGGTTCCCTCCTTGCAGGAGGAGCCGAGGGGCTGCCTGCTGCCCAGGTGCCACATCCAGCTCCACACCAGCTCTGGCAGGGCCTGATGCTGGCACATCAATCTGCTGGAAAGCTCTGACAGCTGCTCACCGCCGGTGACACCGCCCACTCCTGGGACAGCCAGCACCCGGCAGGGACCAGGCCAGCAGCACCAGAGCCTTCCCCATCACTCCCTTTGGCATGGGATGAATCTGGCCCCAGGAAAGAACTCCAACATCTGCTTGCCGTGTAACCAGATGAGTTTCACCGGCTTTCCTGACACAAGCTCCACGCTGCCTGCAGCTCTCCAGGCTGGAGACTGTTCCACAGCACTGTCCCCTACATCTGCTCCCTGCAGCCGCCCAGCTCAGCCTTACGGTGCAGTCGGCACCAGCAAATGCCACACTGCCATTTAGGCAGCACGACGCTCAGGACTCGCACTGTGCTGATGGACTGCAATATGTAAAGTCCACATTAAAGTCTAACCAGCCTCCTGGTGCTCATCTAGTTGACATGTCCGCATGCCCTCTCTGTCCTGCCATCCCGGTCCCTGGCCGCACCGTCCATCCTGTGCCTCCAGCTCTGGCTCTACATGTTCTGTAGCACTAATTTGCTTATTAGACAGCTAAGAGCTGTGAAGTGCCATCAATTAAAACTTGTAAAGTGCTTTGAGCCTTTCCAAGGAGAGAGGCTTCTGGCACAGAGACCAGTGGAGCATCTGAGCCCTCCTGGTACGTGGCCGTGCGTGTGCCTGCAGATCCGGGAGAGCCCCCCGCTCCCTCTGCTCACCCCAGCTGTGGGGTGCCCGCCTTTCTCCGCTGGGAGAAAGGGGATGGGAAGAGAAAGCTGCATGTAACTTCTCCAGCCAAGAAGCTCCGCATGCTCTAGAGCATCCTTCCACCTATGCCAGGATGCAGCGGGTCAGCATCAACTCAAGTCACCTTCAGGCTACGGTGCTGCTGCTGTAGAAGCCAGTCCAGAGAACAGCCAGAAGAGGTGCAGCCCCAGGCAGCTGCAATTCCTCTTCCAGCAGCCTCTCCTCTGGAAACGAGAGCTGGAAAGACATCCTCAGCCCCACCGCTCCTCCTGCGCTTGCCAGCTCCTGTCTGGTGACAGTACAAGGCAACCACAATGACAGGGGACAATCTACTGAGGAGCTATCTCTGTCCCACCAGCCACACCGTCTGCTCGCAGAAGGTTTTGCCTTACACGGTGACATGTGAAACTTGAAACACTGAGTTTGTCCGTGGGATGTCCCAACTGGCACATACACACTCAGGCAAAACGCTGTTTGTGTGGGGCTGTGACGTATCTTTTGACCACAGGCTTCCGGGGAGTCATGGGAGCTGCGCCTAGCACTGCAGGCTGCAGGGCAAACCCTGGGCTGCAGGGACACATTCAGTAGGGATCTGTGGCAATCATCTGGTTTTTACCATGACATACCATGTCTGCATGCGTGTTCCGGAAAAAAACAGGTGCAAATACACGTATGTGCAGGTACACGTGCAGAGAATGGCTTTTGGATCAATCTCATTTTGTTAACATTAATGAAACCAAACATCAGCTTCCAGAACTGTATAAATAATTGAAACACTATTATGGAACTAATGCTCCAGGTAAGGCTCAGATAGATTTTTCCAGAGCACATCGATATGCGTTTTATGGATTCCATGAAAACGGGTCAATGAGAATTTGAAGGATTTAATCAGGCATAATGGACCAGCTTTAAACTATTTAAAGAAATCTATGGAGATGCCCAGGGCATGGTCTTTGGCACAGAATTTCACAGGACCTTGGGCAGGAACAGTGGGAATTGAATCAGTTTCCCATAGTGGGCAGCAGCTCAGAGCTGCTCATTCTCCATCCCTCTACTTCAGGCACGAGAGCTGCGGATGGCATCCACTAAGCCCATGGACAGACCTCACAAACTACAGAGCTCAGGGTGACGAGGTGCAGTGGGTTATTGCTCTTTGGCCTCTCAGGGGGCAGAGCAGCAGGGTTGTGCCTACGAGCCCCTGCGGAGAGACACTGACAGGCAGAGGGCTAGAGCCTTGCTCTCAGCCCCCCGCCATGCAGGCAGGTGCCCATCTCACCCAGTCTGCCCAGGCACAGCCAGCCCCCAACACGGTCGAGACCATTAATGTTTCATTCCCTTCCATTCTAATCTAATTATATTTCTGTGTTCAATAGCTGAGCATAATGTTAAACAGGCTATTCCGAGCAAGCTGCAGTCGGGGAAGGCTGGAAATTTCATTTACACTGAATATATGATTCATTACAGCGGGGACTTGGGACAGACCAATTAATTCACCTGAGCGTGTGGCTCGAACGGGCATCGCTGCCCCTCCGTGAGCTGGCACACACTGGACCCTCATCACTTTCCCTGCCACAGCCATCGGCCGTGCCACCATCAAAAGCAATACAAGGAGGTGAAAATGGCTCAAGCCGACTTAAAAATGAGAAAAAAAACCCAAACAATGTACTGCTGAAACCGATACAACATCGTTGTATGCCTTGGGTTGCAGCAGCACCCGAGGCGCGAACCCGTCTGCTGGGCACTGCGCACACAACAGGGTGCAGGCTCGGCTTCCCGCAGAGCAAGGAGCAGGAGGAGGAGGAGGAAGAAGACCCCGGCACCCTCACAGCGTGAGCATGGAGGTGTTTATGACAGCAAACATCACCAAAGGAGCTTTTGGGTACCCATGGAGCATGCATGTCAGATGCAGGACTCTCGAACGAGACAGGCTGTCCATCATGCAACAAGAGGTTAATTACAGATCAGGCCACTTCACAGCATGGAAATTGCTGTCACTTGTCCAGGTTTTGGAGGTGGGCTGGAACCACAAGGCCAGGCTGAAGTTCAGGGCTGCCCCAGGGACCCTTCACTCTCGAGTCCACATCCATGCCAGTCCCTGCCTTTCAGCTCAGGCCCATCTGTAATTCACCTCCACGGAAAAGCCATTTTGGTACCCAATGTCCCCTCCACGGCAGGAGGTGTGTCCGGCCATCCCGGCCGGGTGACCCACCCTGCTCAGGTCCCACATCCCAAAAGAAGCATGAGCAGGAGGATGGCACTGGGCAGGGAAGAGAGCAGCCGGCCGCGGGCAGGGGACGATGGGCATGGGGCGGACACGGGATGGACGCGGGGGGAGCGCGGTACGTACCAGGAAACAGCCCGATGGCGTCTGCCCTGCCCCCAGGAGTCAAACAGGCTTCGGCCAGTCAGCAGGAGATTTCAAACCATTTCTCAGACACAAAGGCCACAGGAATAAGATGCCGGTCAGAAGAAGAGGGTCTGCAGCGAGCAGAGAAAGGGGCTTGCACGTGCTGGTATGTAACATACACGGAGCAAACCAAGGTGGCCTGCTGCAAAAATCAGCGTTTTTAGAGGAAAAAAAGTAAAAAATCTCCAAAGTAATGCTTTGAGTGGGCTTATTGGCCTTGGAAACCAGGGTGGTGCGAAGCAGAGAGAGAAGAGAAAGATGGACTGCAATGTCGAGCATTTTCACCCCTGCGCACAAGCATCTTTTAACGCAGCCATTTGCTCTGGGGGTAGCTGTCCCCAGACGGCAGCAGAACACCTCCTTTCTGCCACCTCCCCATCCTGCAGACCCCGTGCAGGTCTGCAGCACCCATCGCCTGTGTGGGGTCTGCCTGGAGATACACTGAGGCCAACAGGGTCCCAGAAAGCATCATGAACCCCTTCCAGCCAGAACAAGGGGCCCCCTGCACCCCACATCGCTTGGCTGGGACTCGCATCAAAACCAACGCGCATGCACGTTCCACGAAATGGTTTGAAAATCCCTGCAATTCTCTGCCTTCCACAAGCTGAGGAGACCCTGGAAAACGTGAACTCGCAAAACCCCACGCGCACGCAAAGATGATGGCTTAAAAAGATGCCTGTTGAAGCTGGCTTCTCTTCCTCATGCAGGTAGCCATCGGCTGTGAGTGGCACATACACCGTGGTCCAGCCGGGCTGCATGGGGCACTGGCTGCTCCTTTTCCCCCTCCACACTCTCCTCCTGACTTTGCCTTCAGCTTTGATGGGGAACACGCATTCACCGTGTGGTGAAATGGTACCAGCACCCAGCAAAAGGGCTCTGGGAGCTGGCCCAGGACATGGGGAGAGGTCACAGAGGCTGCCTCCTTCCCCGTGCCAGCCAGGGGCATGCGGAGCGAGGGCTCACATCTCGTACACCGCGCCGCCAGCTGCTCCGAAGCCCCCTTGTTAATGCATCATTATTTCACGCCAGACAAACGGTTCATTTGGCTCTCGCCACCCGCTCCTCCATTAATCACCCCGCTCATTCACAACCCAGCAGCTCTTTCGATGCCACTTAGCAGACAGCACGAATGCTGGAAGATGGATCCAGTGGCATTTACGTGCTGGCGGCAGCCGGGAACTGAAAAATGTGAGGTGCCAAACACTGCTGAGCATCGGCGGGATGAGGGGTCCAGCAACAGTACCCATGGGGCAGGCGAGCATCACAACACGGGGAGCCGGAGGAAGGCGGCTCTGCCACGTGCTCCCAGGCACGGAGCGGGACGGCGCTCCCGAGCCCACGGCGCAACCGCGACGGGCTCCTCACCTGTTTCCATTGAAGGTTGTTTTGTAATCCCCAGGTGAGCGCAAGGCCTCCTCCGCATAGACGGGCACGGGGGTCCGGACGCACTCGTGGGAGCACTGCAGTGTCTCGTTGTAGGCGGTGAAGATGTCGAGGGCGCTGGGCACGCGGGCGGGGGCGAAGTCGGTCAGGTTCTGGCAGCTCTCCTCTTGCTGGTCCAGCTTGCGCTGGTGGCTGTTGCGCCGCGGGCGCCCGCTCTGTGCGCAGCTGTGGAGGGGAGAAGGGGCACGATGCACCGGGTTAGAACTTGGGCACTTTGGAAAGATCAGACACAATCGCACAGCCAGGTGCCCTGCCTTGTTTTAGCTAGTCTGAGGGTGACGGATACTGGTCCAGGCTGCCCAGGGAGGTTGTGGAGTTTCCTCTGGAGAGATTCCAAACCCGCCTGGACACTGCGCTACTGGGCCCCCTGCTCTGGGTGACCCTGCTGGGTGGAGCAGGGGGGTGGCACCAGATGATCCCCAGAGGTCCCTGCCAACCCCCACCATGCTGTGAAGTCAGGCACTTAAAAGCTTTCATTTTATGCAGGTATAAGTGAAAAGATGTAGGTGACAACAGTGAAGTGAAACCCTTTCCATTTGGGAGGTACCAGAAGGTTTTAACTCATTGGGATAAGTAAGCCCAGAACCTGGTCTGACACGGCAAACACACTCACCCTGGGCTGAGGGGTGGCTGGGGGGGCAGCTGGCTCCCCAGGGACTCCACCAGCCTAAAAAGTGTGGGAAAACCCCAAGCACAGTTTGGCAAATGTGACTACTGAGCAAACTTATCAGGGTACTGCTTTTCTGCCTGGGACGCATCTGACTGATGACCACGCTCGGCTGCAGGTATCCTCCCAGTTTCAGTTACTGTAAACAATTTCTGTTCTACACTGATCACTGTATTTATTTATTTTCCCTTTTTGGCTTCAGCATTAGGTTGCTCGAGCTGTTCTGCCAAGCTGCGCTCGGCCGGATCAATGACACGTCCTGCTTATGACCACTACTAGAGAAAAATCCCAGAAGTGTGTTATGAGGTATTTTCACTGGTCTTTCATTAAAATACTGCTACGATTAGGGAAGTTTAGTAAAGTAAACCCTGTCTGGGGTACAGAAATAAGCATCACTGGCTGCTCTCCCGATGCCTCCCCACGGGGCTGCTCCCAGCAGAGCAAATTCATCTGCGGTACTTTCGGGCAGCTCCGAGATTCAGATGCCTCTGCAGCCCTGCAAATAGGTTTTCCTCTAATCCTGAGGAGCGAGGCGGCTTTTTCATCACCCCACTTTTCTAATTTCCTTCTGGGTGCAAGATGGGATCTGCTGCAGCACTCAGTGAGAGCTCGGGAGAGCAGGAGGCAGCCGGAGGAGAGAACCGATGCCGAGCGCAGCAGCACCGCACAGCAGCACTCCACCGGCCTGGAGCCACAGCCGGATCACTACACAGGCAACGCTGACCTCAAAGTAGGCCAGTTTCCCTGGGAAAATAGGTAAACCACGAGCGCCTGAAGCGACAAGCTAACCTATTTTGCCATACGCCCAGCCACGCCAGGAGAATAAACAGGAGCAAATCGAGCTGGAAGAGCACATGAGCGCTCTGGGTGACAGGGCACAATTCAACCCACCGGTGGCACCTGAGGGCTCCAAAGGTGCCCTGCAGTCCCTGGGGTCATGGGCAAGGTCAGGACGCAGATGTTGGTGGCTGAGCCAGGAGCAGTGCTTTAAGGAGCAGCAGTGAAGCTGCATGAGCAAGGCGGCAGAGATGCCACCCAGCACAGGGCAGGTCCTGGCACGCTTGTGGGGACACCCGCTGTGGCCAGACGCACAGTTCTGACCCCACCAAGTGGCATCACGTTGCAGAGATGCACACGTGTCCTAGGTGGGGCTTGGCCACCTGAGCCTGGCCATGCACTGGTCCCCAAAGCCACCCACCATGCGGTGAGAGGAGCCGCAGGGGTACGGATGAACCCGGCTGCTTCAACCTCCTCCGCAGGTTTCAGTATAAAAACCCCATTGTCTCTTGCAATGTCTTTCCAAAGCCATGCTGGGGGAGGCACAGGCTTTAGTGCTCACAGCTGCAAATGCACCCCCTCTCCCCAGCCTGGCCCCGTCCCCGTGCCACCCCCCAAAAGCCAAACAGAGCCAGGAGGGGCCTTACCAATTTTTTAAGACAAGAGTTGTTATCAGAGCGGCGATAACCATGATGAGGGACACGGTAATAGTGATTATCTGATGAACTGCCAGACCTGCGGAGAGAAGAAACAAGAGAGAGTGGGGATGGGAGCCAAGGGGGACCCCGGGCAGTGGTGAGCAAAGCCCCGGCACTGCACACAGACCCCCCCCC